>OOFE01016418.1:0-12718 GCA_900323365.1 Monocentris japonica
ACACACACATGAACTTTAATGACATCCCATTCTTAATCCATAGGGTTTAATATGGAGTTGGCCCACCCTTTGCAGCTATAACAGCCTCAACTCTTCTGGGAAGGCTTTCCACAAGGTTTAGGAGTGTGTTTATGGGAATTTTTGACCATTCTTCCAGAAGCGCATTTGTGAGGTCAGGCACTGACGTTGGACGAGAAGGCCTGGCTCTCAGTCTCCGCTCTAATTCATCCCAAAGGTGTTCTATCGGGTTGAGGTCAGGACTCTGTGCAGGCCAGTCAAGTTCCTCCACACCAAACTCGCTCATCCATGTCTTTATGGACCTTGCTTTGTGCACTGGTGTGCAGTCATGTTGGAACAGGAAGGGGCCATCCCCAAACTGTTCCCACAAAGCTGGGAGCATGAAATTGTCCAAAATGTCTTGGTATGCTGAAGCATTAAGAGTTCCTTTCACTGGAACTAAGGGGCCAAGCCCAACCCCTGAAAAACAACCCCACACCATAATCCCCCCTCCACCAAACTTTACACTTGGCACAATGCAAGTACCGTTCTCCTGGCAACCGCCAAACCCAGACTCGTCCATCGGATTGCCAGACAGAGAAGCGTGATTCGTCACTCCAGAGAACATGTCTCCACTGCTCTAGAGTCCAGTGGCGGTGTGCTTTACACCACTGCATCCAATTCACTGAGCTCCTGAGAGCGACCCATTCTTTCACAAATGTTTGTAGAAGCAGTCTGCATGCCTAGGTGCTTGATTTTATACACCTGTGGCCATGGAAGTGATTGGAACACCTGAATTCAATTATTTGGAGGGGTGTCCCAATACTTTTGGCAATATAGTGTATATGATATTCATGCAATGGAAGGACAAGAAGACAGAGTTCAACATTTTATACACTATGTTGAGTGTCATTATTCCATCTGTGATAAAAAAAAAAAATACAAGATGCTCATCCTCACTATTCAATAACTACACTGATGTTTCTTTTGCTATTAGCGATCCAGCTAGCTAGCAAGGCTAGTGAACTAGCTAGACAACAACCAGGCTAACACAAACCAATAATACTGTAGTTGGATGGATGTTAACTAAGCTACTATCATGGTTCAATTTGATATTATAGTTAGTTAATTTAGCATTTCCTCAATATCCTCGCACGTTTTTGATTCAGTTTGATTAAGTTTGATTCAGATGCAATTTACAGTTATGCTTTGTGTCTGATGCGATACGTCGGCGACAGCCTCCAAAGTTTGTACCCAGGAATGGATGCGATTTAAAATAGACTAAATTCGAATCAAATTACCGACTTCAAAAAATACTGGTACATAAAAAAGCCTCTCACTTACAGTACGGTACAGTGCAAAGAGCCAGCATAATGGTATATTTATGGTTTCCATTATGGTTTGCAGAAAATGAACAGAGTGATTTTGCCTCAGACCTCATTGCCAATGTTGGGTCTTGACAATAATAAAGAGCTATTCAACAGTGCCAAGTAATTTTCACTATTGAATAGGTGGCTGATTAGAATGTCAAATGAATGCATGTCAGTAGCGACGCGGGATACGTCTTTCCCCATTTTAACACATTTGATTGGATTTAATATCATTTAATGAAGTCCTGAATCACTTGTGTTCATGTGACACGGAGAGAAATACCTGGAAAATCAATAGGTCAAATTAGCATGTCATTTTCTGAAAAGCAACATGGATCCTTTTACTTCACAAACTTTATCTCACGAAATATGGAAGTCATCCTTGCAAAGTTACAAAGGTGCCAAGAGGTACAGAGTGGGCAGAGTGGGTTTGAGGAGTGCACATTGTTTTGTAATCCCTTTTCTGCTGTGCCCTTACTTGAATCTGGCCGTGCTCATATCATGACAGAGGAGCTCAACTAATGCAACCCACGCTCCTCTCCGTCTCCATATTGAGTCTCTCTGTCTCATCTGCAGCCCTCTGCTCTGTTAATTACAGATAATGGACATGAGCAGGGGAGGTAGAGGCCCTTCTGCCAGAACAAAAACAAGCTGATTAAGCCAGAGGGAGCTGCGTCACGAAGAGAGGATGACGGTTTTGGTCATCAATCACTGGATGTTTCTCCTGCATCAGCTCTCCAGTGTATCAGATCTCACCCCTGAAGTCTACCTGCTCCTCAGGCTCTTTAGTCAATCTCAGCCTTACAACTAACTTGTTGCAATAAAAGCCAAACAGCTACGTGAAATAACTAGCATTAGGTCGTCATTTGCGATGCCAGTTTTGCTGTCTCCAACTGAATTAATCACAGTCGGGCTTTCCGTGTGCAGGCTTGTCCCCAGGTTCTTTTCAAACATCAAAACATATATTTATTCAGACTGCGTTGGCTTTGATGCTATCCCAGTGTGCAAAGACTCCTCGCTGTTAGCTCTGCTATTATTTCAAGGCTCTATTATTTCAAAGAGAAATTTTCAAAAGAAATAGAGGTGTGGGTGATGATATTTGACAGTCATGGTCAAAGCTGTCAAGAACCATTCGCCTTTTTGTTCAGTTTGAAGTGCTGGACTCTGTGCTCTGATATCTTAATGAAACATAAAAGGTCAGATGGCGTCCTGTTCAAATAACTTGACTCTCAGAATGCTCAATGTGGCATCATGCCTGGCCACAGTAAGATCCTGTGTGCACCCAGCTGGCTTCACAAGTGTCTCAAAATGGAGGTTTAAATATGCTTCGAGTCACTCACAACCACTGCAGGGTGTGGACAAAAGACGAGTATTGAGAGTATAAACACACACAACAAAAGGTGAGCGATTACCTGTTCGCACTTCATGACATCTCTGCTATGAAAATGACCATCTCCACATGTTCTGACATTATGTTTATCCCGGTCAATACTTGCGAAGAACGTCTTTTGTGAAATGTCACTCAGCCGTGGCATGCCGTGCTATGGATGATTCTCATCTATAGCAATGGTTAGCCTGGTTGTTTTTTCTTAACAGTATGGAAAATGGACCAGATAAGTCAAGGCAATGCTCACTCCTAGAACCAAATCTCCCCAGAGCTTTTACTGTATCGGTTACGACGGGACTAATTCAGTTATTCCGTCCTTTGGTGCCAGCTGCATGTCTGACTCGAACCATGCTCTCATCAAATAAACTTGATTAAAACAGTCTAATCTATGGGCCTGCTGGATGATGCACCGTGTGTTTGTGTGTGTCCTGATGTCCTTACGTACAAGAGGACCTTCACTTATCCGTTGAAGTACAGAGAGTGTGCCAAAAATAAGCGTGTAGAGTCCTCAGGACCACGGACAGCTACCCACAGTAGATGACAACGCTCTCTTGCAGTGGGTAACTTGGAATAGATGTTGCACAGACGTGGATTAAGTCCTAAAATAAACAGTTGAAAACCTAAAATTAGAGCAGGTTTGGTGTTAAATTACACTTTTAGGAAGATAGGATTCATTTCAGATTAATGTTGTTGGTCACTGGCGTTGTACAGGCATGGACTACGACAGTAAAAGACAAAAAATATTATAGACCTATAACTGTCGCTGAATATTGGTCATTGAATATTTTCACACTCCATGGTACAATCGCTAAAGCCAATTAAAGGACTACACCATGTTGGGGAAATTGGCCTGTTGGTCAACTTTCCCTTTATGTGAAGTGTGCAGAAAAAACACCAACATGAGTCTGGTGGTTCTCCTATTGTAACATGGCAAAAGTGACAAATTCCTAAATGCTCAGCGTAGTCCTTTAAAGCTGTGTTCATTAAATCCACATAGGTATTCACATCGGTATAGGTACTCAGTATTAAAGTCGATGCCTTTTTACTGATGTTCTCACTATGCACCATAACCCTGACGCAGTTGATCCACTTTCACAAGCGATCTGGGATCTGGGAGTCAAATACTACTACAAGACTGGCAGTATGGTGTAGTTTTACTGTGTTCAAGACAATGAGTCTTTTTATTATATAAAGTTATTGACCATCCTCCCAAGAATGTGTGTGTCCCACTGTGTTTTGTGACTTATTAGTTCATTTTTCCTTTCCAGGCTAGCGTTTTATTTGGCTACCGACCTTCTGTATTGGTTCTATGTCTCAAAGATAAAAGCAAACAAATGAAGGGATCATTAAAACGTGGCAGCGACATTCAACTTTTAAATAATTCATTCACTGTTAGAGTTTAAATTTCTAAACTCTGTGTGTGTGTGTGTGTGTGTGTGTGTGTGTGAGCGTGTGAGCACGTGTGAGCATGTGCACCGAGGAGGCAGAAGCAGAAATGAATGTTGGCCCGGACACAATGAGGTATATTGTCTGGTGTGAAAACCAAATTTCATGGGAGCTCATTAGAAGGGCCACCTGAAAGATTCCCAAATAAAGAATTGGCGAGTAGGATGAGCGCAAATTGGATTTTCTCTACCGTCTTAACTGCAAAATACTTTGCACTCAATCAGAGACCAATGAACTGGTCCTGGATATGATCTATGCGCTTGAAATCAAATATATCTGACTTGTAAGTTATTGGTTATTTTCTCCCTTTCACTCTCAGCATGAAAAGAACAACTTACCTGTGTGTGTGTCTGTGTGTGTTGCAGAGGGTGGTGGTGGTGGTGGGGTGGCTTATCATAAGGTCACGCTTGCCTTTTTCAGACGCCCAAGTAAAAAATGGTGGATTTTCTCAGATAACCCTTCAGTAGTGTAGCTTTGTATTTTCATACCTCACATTTTTCACATCCGAGGCAATGAACCGCAAATAAGCATTTCTGTCAGTAATGAAATAGCAATTCTAGTGCGAACTACCCAAACAGCAGTAGTGGTTATCTAAATGCAACAGCACTTACTATATTGGACAATAAAGCATTTCCATGGTAATGTTAAATTGTATCACGCTAGGCTTTTTCATAATGACTCTGCCTCAGACAAAATCAAGGGAAACTGAAGCTAAAAGGTATAACTCACAGTCAAGTCTGGTAATTTGACAATACAGTCATTTTGTATATTTATTCACTTAGGTGTTTAAATTTAAAAGCCACCATAAAACAGTTTAACATTGTTAAAAAAAAAACAGCTACTGGTGATGTAGCATCTATTTCTGGGGCCCATTTTGTTGTTTGGTGGTGTATTTTTCTTATTCCTGTGGAAAACTGGCCAATCTAAATGACATGACATTAAGTCCAGATATTTCCAGTGCAGCTACAATGGGAGTTTAATAGCAGACATTTCTTCAGCTATCTAAAAGATCAATAACAACGGTAAACGTCAGTTTTTGGTCTCCCTCAGAATCAAAGCAAGGGCTTTTTTCTAGATGTTTGAACATCATTTTCCACTGATGTTCAAACAATAATACGGGGAGAAATCCTTTATAGAAGATAAACAGATACCAATTTCTCCACAGACAGTAAACTCAATAGACCAGAATGCAATGCAGCCACAAGATGTTGTGTTTTGAGGAAGCTGCACAGGTCAGGTCATTCAGGGAAACGCAGGAAATCACCAACTGAAGTTGATGCAGACGATGCAGGGGGAGGGAAAGTGGGTACACTAAAAAAGTAAATTCAGTACACTTCATCACAACATAACTCCTGGAATGCATTGAACACTGCAGACTGATAATGTATAACAATGTAGGAGTATCAGGATTTTTCCTTTAATGTGCCTACTGTATGAATTTTCTACTCCTTAGCATTAAGGTGTCTAATCAGCTGATGTAACATTCTGTCTTACTGTAGGTGCATGCCATATTTGAGATTCATCAGCACGGCATGTTGGGTATTGCATTCATTCCCATACTGTCCCTAAAGAGGTCTAATTGCTTCTGAGCATTAGTCTAACTTTGGGTTTATACAGGCCATCCCTCTCCCTATCACTGGAGGACACTAATGAGTGTTGCCTAGCAACCGTTAAAACAGGTCTGGTGAAGTCAGCTTTTGCAAACAGGCTCCTGCTCAACGGGATCTTTTTCATGCTATTCATGTGCCATCTGCATCCAGTAACAACGCTTGTTTCCATATAAACATCAGAAAGGTTATCTGTTTCTACCAGTAATTATGTGGCATTCTTTTGTTAAGATTGTTTTTTTTTTTTGCATTGTTGCCTTCATTGGATAGTTCAGAGTAGAGACACACAGGAAAGACTGGGGGAAAGGGATGACATGCCACAACGTTCCCAGGCTGGATTCGAACCCAGGATGTTCCTAATATGGTCCTATCATGGTAGGCACCGTAGACAACTGAACCACCAAGACGCCCCGTTAGATTGCATTCTTAATTGCCCACCATCTTGGATCCTTAATGCAATTGCTTTGATGCAATAGCACAAATGATAGGGTTATATCAGATTAGACATCAAGCTGGTAATTTTAGAATGAAATTCTAATGTATATTGTATAATGTTGTAGCAAACCTGTTCTGGCTAGTGCTAAGTTTTAAAGTAGAGACAATTCAATATAACTTTATGTGTTAAATCCACTTTAAGACACACTCTATTTTCTTCACTGTCTTCTCTGGTCTGGCTGCAAGGCTGCAGTCAGACCAAGTGATTATGCCCAGAGGGTTGCTCACAGCCACTATATATAGAAATATTGAAAAGTTAGCAATAAAATTGGCCATATTATTATCACTGAAATTATAGCCTGTAACATCCTATTATCAAACATTCAAATACGAAGAATACCCTCTCATCATGAAATAATGACTTCCACAGAGATTTGTAGAAGTGAATGAGCCAAATATGAGTGAAATTAGCATCAGTGGAAAATTTGCCACGTTCATCGCCTTGCACCTGTGAAAGCCAAATAATGCATTTTGATTGCATGATTATCCAGAGTGCAGATTCTGAGTGCTGTCATTCAGCTTGAATGTGCTACATGAGAGGATTGAGCCCAGATCAATCCTAAGCAGTGAAGAGGAAGAGCTCAAAGAATATTTGATCCACTCTCTAGATTGGCTCATATTCTATGGACGATATAATAGTTCCCCAGCAGCTATCTAACAGTCTGGTAGGTCTAACTTAAACAAAGACAGATTATCTATCATAGCATTACGTCATGGATCTAGGTTTTATCCTAAGAGCATTGCCTTAAACAGCTTACCCAGAGTGGCTGAGACTTGAGGTGCTCTTTTCCAAATGAAAAAAAGTGTTTGATTGATGCTCAGCTTTAAGTGGGCCATTCTGACCAGTGATGACCAATGAGCATGGCAGGACCCTCCACTTGGTCAAGGTTGTCTCCTCCAATTACCCATGTGAGGCTTCAAGTTATGCTAAGTCTGCTTACCTTTCAACTCAGATGAGGGAGTCATCTGCTTCAGGTGCCCCGGACTCACAATAATAGATGAAAGCTTAATTATCGTAACTATTTCAGTTTCTGCGGACGCCGAACAGAATAGCCTGTGCTAGAAGTTGGAAGTAACTGTGTAAATGCAATAGGTAAAGGCTTTATCACTCAAGGTCAGAAGCACAGGAGAGGCAGGGCTTGCCAATGCTGTGTCATCATCATGCAGGGAGACCATCTGAATGTTATTATGCTGTCTGATTTAAGTGCCAGCTTCAAGGGCAGATCATCCTCCTCTACCTGGGCCGTTATTGTGCTTCTTTGCAGCGCTCAGCCAGACCCACACAACGTTTCATACAAGACAAAACATTTCACTTCATTTACTCCCTCTATCCTTAATAGGTTCGCTTAATGTAGTTAATGCCGGATGCCCGCATTCCCTCCGTTCGGCAGAGATGCAGTTATGCTCGAGATGGGACTGTCTGCTCTTTGAAGGTAATCGCTACCTGACGGCTCCATCAGAGGAAAACATCTACGAGCTGGATGTCTCAGCGCTGTTTAGTCGTTCTGGCCTTTCCCGATCAATCAGAGAACTCTTGCCTCCACAAGAAGATGCAAACCCCAGATCAGAATAAAAACAGTTTGCAGGGGTTCAGATTCGATTTGAGGTTGCCTCCCTGCAGCATTAGAGTTTCTTGGCAAAGCCTTTCGCGGTTTGAGAAGTAAACATATGTTTGCTGGAGAAGCTCATGTCCATGATCAAAGTGACAAGTCTGTTTCATCAGCGTATGCTCTTCTCCTTCCAATCAGTCAAACCAAGGCCATTAAATGCGCCAGACTGAATACACCCGTTTCTTATAGTCCTGTCACATATTCCCTTTTTACTTTCATATTTTCATTCATGATTGTTGCTCTTGCACATTCAGCTAAATAAATGGGCAAATGCAATTTATTGTGAAATGTCAAGCAATTTAGTCTGATGACAAAGAGATGTCTCGGGCAGTGTAATTTGTAGGCACATAGCAAACCAGGCTGTTTCTCTGCTTTTCCGTCTTCAGCATCTGTAGCTGCATCATTATCAAATGCTTTGATGTCAAGAGACAGAAATATTGACTGACAGGCCTCGCCAGGCTTGAGCACGGGATCATAACTGACAGCAGAGTCTCCACATGTCTTTGCAAAAACAAAACAAAACCTTACCAACATTTAATTGTCCTACCAGCCTCAACAGACTCCGGAGCAGAAATGCTGAATTGAGTTTGACCTAACTATTCGTGGGTGATCTCAGTATTAATGCACTAAAGAGACGGATCTCATACACCCATATTGAGCCTCATGAAAAAGAATGCACAACAATCAAGAAAAATATACTAATTTAATGGTAAAGTACCATAGCAGTGAAATGAAAATAATATTGACCAAAAAGACAGCTGCGTGTCGATCTCACATGATCATCATAAGCGTCAAAGTACAGTGACCATTTTTGGACATTTACAGTGTATAGACAGGACAGAGAAAAATACTAGTTGGCACAGTTACAAACTGGAGTGCCAAATGATGCGCCACAGAGGGCATGGAGAACTTGAAGGTTTAGTGTAAGTCACCACTAGTAACTTTTTAAAACCACTTAGTCATTAACCATTTACTAAGCACTATAAACATTGTTTAAACGTGTTTGTCTTTAATAATATATTTCTAACAAATTGTTTACTAATCAAAAATCATTCATTAACAGTTATCAACATGTGATTCATTAATGATTAAATAATGTTCACTGTATAATTTACGATGTATTAATAAAGTAGGAAATGAACTAATAACCAATAGTTGTTACCTCACTACTCCATAAGAATTAGTAAATGTTAAATAATGACTAATCCATCAGTTTATAATGATGGTTATTACGAAGTGTTACCCATGAGACAAATGAGGAATGATGCAGGAATGTTGAAAAATAGCAAAATGAGAGATAAACAAAAGTTCACTTGAAAGAAAAAAAAAACGATGGATGCACAGTACATGCTGGTGCTGGCACAATTGGAGGGGGGAAGAAGATGAGGGAGTAGGAATAGTCCTAAATACATACAACAATAAACAGAGAAAAAACATGTAAGGTTAAAGTCCGTCTACATTCTCTCTTGGGGTTGGATCACCAGGTCCATCCTGCTCAACCATAAGCTCTCAGGCGACTGTCTCACGCCACCGGTCACTTGTCATCCAGCCTGCAATTTGAACCAATTTGAGGCCACAAGGACAGAAAATGAAACATATAGCTTTCACAGATTGGCATGTAATGCAGTGTCTGATCTGGGATTGCTTGGACGTAGCATGACTAGTTCATGTATTCACCTTTTTGATGTTTTTGCAGGCAGCACAATTCCTTAAATTGTGACCGACCGTAGCAAAGAGGTTGGAGAACAACCCCAACCCCCCCCCTGAGTTTCAACAAAATATTAATAAAGTCTTGCCTGTTTGGTTGTTATCTCCAAATTACCTGCCTGTCAAAAAAGACCATTAAAGGTTCTAATTAAGTTTTGTTCTGGCAACCGTGGTTTATTTATGAACAAAGATGTTTCTTCGGATAATGTTATTTTTAGGGAAATGAGGGAAAATTGGTTTCAAATCCATCTGCCATGTATCGGCTACAACAACTGGGCAAAACCACTCAGTCCAATTCAAAAAGCAGCTGCAGCATTTCCTTTGGCATGTCAGTGTAGATACATAACTGTCTGCATTCAAATACGTATAATAGCCAGAAATAAGTAACGGATGCTTCAAGACGTCATTTGTTTTCATCTTCATCAAAAACAAATATAACATCAGAGAAAAAAAGAGTCAGGTCCCAGTCTGCATAAGCACACTTTCTGGGCGATGTGTAAGTGTGAACTCCTGATGTCACTCTGCCTGCAAAACAAGCCATCAACAATGTGTGGTAAGTAAGCAGCAGATAAAAAAAATGACTCTGTCTCAAGGAAGCTTCCATTACTTCTCCATAAATTGCAAGTTCCCCCTGTGAAAAGGCTTGGCAGAATAGAGGTGCGCTCATTCTTTGGCTGGTGGCTGACAGCCTGGTTGGTATCCTTCTGCCAAATCCATTCTGCCAAATTCAAGTAGGCCTCATATCCACCTGTTGTCAAGGCTGCCTGCCTGTCAGGAAGCAACCGGCTTCAGGGTAACAATGGAAGAGGCCCCCATCCTGGCTATGAACTCTGAGGAGAGGATGACATGAGATTTTCAGAATGATGAAAGCTCTCCCCTCTCTGGAGTAATATCTCCATACCGGATATTGGCTTTGTGTTCCTACCACTAAACAGACGGCACACACCATTGTTCCTTAAACACTGGCCCTCTCTGCTTTTTTATTAAATAGATATCAAGATCTAAACATCAATGTCAGTCAAAGCTTAATATCGTGTGTGTTTGTGCTTTTATGAGAATGTTCTGGCTATTGCATCTGAGTATTGCGGTGTTGTGTACACTGGAGAAAATTTGATGTGTTGACTATAGAGGCACAAGATGAAAGGACGTTAGGATGGGCGGCTGTTCTTCTCATTGGCAGATGTTTAAATTTGAGATGCTCATGTAATACGCGGCACTGGTGTTGTCAGGACGTTGGTTTTAGCGAGTAGATTCAACTAAAAGTAGCAGTAAATGTACATAACTGCACTTGCACAGAACTTTTGCTTTTGGCTTAAGGCACAAGAACAATCAAAGCCCACTCCAAACTATGTTGTACAGTAAAATGACGTGAAAGGGACTAAACGAGGATGTAACGTGAAAAGACACCCTATGCCACTGCAATCTGGGGTGGTCACGCCACTGTTGATGGAACTGATGGCTTCAGTCCAGAGACACCATAAAACCTCCACTATCATAACGTCAGTGCTCACCTCCAGCTGGCTTCCAGCATAAATGTTTGCTATGGATATTTATGTGGAGTAAGGACAGGATAAGATGGCTCCTATGAATGAGTGTTTGTACTAGATTTTAAAAACTTTTGTGATTGGCTTTGGCACAAAGATGTTTCTCTAATTTGCAGTTCAAGTTTCTTTTATTTGTCATAGGCTATGCACAGAATACAGAGTGAACAGCACAATGAAATGCTTGCTCGAATAGAAGGAAAGAAAGAGACTGAATAGTGCAGAACGTGTCATGGCTCACATTATGTGAATACACAAACACAACATAAATTCAAAAATCAAACACACAAAAACACAAGAAAACAAAGTGCTGGCTTTGAACTTTGCCGCTATATTTGATTCATGTTTGCCCTTCAGTTTAGCAACGTCTCACTGCATTTCACATTCCTCACTCTCTCATACCTCGTTAATATGTCATGTTTCAATGTTGTTGAGAAAGTGAGGGGAAATGGAGTTACATTTAGGCTACTTCTATGCCAAGAGTGTGCCCCCCTATAGTGAAATTCAACCCCAGTTAACCTCTATGTATCCAACTTCACACATTTCTAACTCTTCCCCACTTTGCACTCAGATAATTCAGGCTTGAAGCCTAATGGAACTTTTTTTTTTTTCTGTCACGTTGGTGCAGTTGAATCAATTCACTGTGCGACTTGTTATGGCTCACTGCAGATTTAAATCTTCAGGCGGATGAATGGGGTTCTTGACCTTTATGTAAGGCACTCATATATCAAGACAAGTCGGCGTAGATTAATAGACTTGTTACCTGGGTTGTGCGTTGTGGACAAGCCAGCATTGTGTGGATAGTAACCGTGCATGAAAGTCCATCACTATACTCACTGTAATTATCTTTTATTAAGTGTCTTTGACCTCCCTTTTTATATTTTACTGTGACATTTCTCACTTTGGTTTTATGTTTCTTGTACATGGCGTTTATAGTTAATTTTATCTTTTTGTTTTTTCAACTGTGTTTAAACAACAGTGCTATACAAATGAAGAGGATACTGCCACTGGTCCAGTGAGCAACAAAGTATGTATTTGATTGACAATTTAGGCAGTACTGACTCTCATAGCTGCCTTCTGTGTGGCTGTGGTTACACCCTGCTGTCCTGTTATGAGTGGACCTGGTATTAATCTCATATATATATATGTTTTGTTGCTGTTGCAGTAGCTGACAACTTGTTTTTCAATGGGTAATCTAAGACTCCTTTGATGTGTTTTGTTTCTGCTTCTCCATTCAATACGATTAAGTAGGAATGCTGGATTATAATAATTGCAGCGATTTCCTAGCTATAAATCCACTGGGTAACAAAACAACATCTGATCGCTCATGAAACCACCTACAGAGTCCTCCAGGTAGGGGGGCATGAAAAGAAACCGCTATGTGCCACATACTATAGAGCAACGATTCCATAGCAATCCCACCATGATTTTAGCACCATTGATTTGTGTAGATCACTGTTGGAGTCACATTTCTCTATCCCTGCCGGACATGAATTATATGAAGCACTACAAAATTCCTAAGATAGGAATGACATTTTAAACATTCAATAAGTGAAGA
>OOFE01016421.1:8434-25752 GCA_900323365.1 Monocentris japonica
GGTCCCCAGTGCCGAGACCGAGGGCCCCTATGGGTGGGACCCTTGCCAGTTGCCCGCTGCAGAGAGTGGCAACAGACATTTTGGAGCTACCAGTGATGACAAAGGAGAACAGGTACGTCCTGGTAGTGAAAAACGGTGCCACGATGAGGGTGCTCATCACCGCGCCTATGGGGTGGGAGTGTTGGTGTGGCTGAATAACCCCACTGAGAGCCGCACAAAGCTGGAACCCCATTGGAGAGGCCCCTACTGGGTCATGCAGGTGTTGGACTCTGGGGGGGAAACTGGACTGATGTACCATATTGTGAACCCACTGGTTCCAGAGGAGAGGGCACAGGTTGTTCATTATGACAGACTGAAACGGTACACATTGCCTTTGCCCTCACAGGTCCGTCTTGTCCCCGCTTCCCTTTGGCCTCACCCCTCCCTGTGACAGGGGCTGGGGAAGAGCTGAGTGCCAGAGCAATGGACAATGGACTGTATTCTGGTCCGGCTGTGGCTGGGTCTGGACTGTCCCGAGCAGGAAGGGTTGTACGCCCCCCTTCCCACTTCCAAGACTTCAAAATGTACAAATATTTTTTTTGTTTTTAGGCCTGTACTTAGGCTTAGGGGATATGGATGCTGCTGTTTGTGTGGGGTTATATGCAGTAGGAATTTTCCTGTTCATTATTGGGCAGTGTTGTTGATGAGCTGTCGTTAAGCTTTCCTGTACTGTTCATGGTGTTATTTGTGGTAAGGGGTGACGGAACGTTGTTTATTTGGGTGCTGTCTGTATCGGACAGCAGTTTTTTTGGGGTTTTTTTTTTTGGTTGTTTTCTTGGTTGTTTTTTGGCCTTGAGCTTTATGTGCCTCAGTTCCGTTAACAGGGCTGTTAAGAAACGGGGACATTTCTATTTGGAGGGGGGGACGTATGTAACAAATTTTATGTTAGTCCCTAGTATGTATGTTCCTCGGGAGTTGCCGTAGGGCAAAAGGGGGAAGGAGAGTTCCAGTTGTGAAGGAGGGGAAAATAAATAAAGAGAGCAGCGTGGCGGATGTTCAACTTGATGCTCTGTGTGCGTCCCTTATTTTGTTATGATACAAAGTTAGGCGAACCCAAGATACTCGGTTACACTAAGATCCAAATAGGATTGACATTTCTGAAGATGCGTGTTTGATTCAGCTGTTCAACTAATAAAACTCACCTGTTCATGCTATAAATACATGCTAAGCCATTGTTCATAAATAAGGGAACATACTGACCACAAAAAATGTTGACAGCATGATAATCAATTACTTTGAAGACACACTGCCTGTTAAATTTAATGTGTTTAATGTGCAATGTGTAATGTGTTTTTAATGTGTCAATGTGTATTATTGTAATGCAAATGAAATCATAATGCTGTCACTAGGTAATTGTGACTGTTTTGTGAGGTGTTTGACCTTGATCCCAGAGCGAGGGAGCCAGAGCCTCAGCCATTCTGTCTGACTGTCTTAGTCTGTCCCTGTTTACCTAATTGGATTAATCTAGAGGCTTTAATTAGAACAATCAGGTGGTCAAAACCGAAGAGGCTCCAAGAGTGGGGACTTCACTTGATGGCCATAAGCTCATTAACGAAAAATTACTAGGTCTAGAATATTCCCATAATAAATACAGCAATTTAGAGTGTGTCTGTGGTACTAAATAGTGAGGTTATATTAACCATACATTATGGTATTCTTGACAGACAGACAGACAGACACATACATACATACATACATTACATAGATAGATAGATAGATAGATAGAGAGAGAGAGAGAGAGAGATAGAGATAGGCAAGGCCTATAACCTGTGCGCTTTTTAATATAGTAATATCTGTGGTACCTATAAAAGTTGTATCCAAAACTCCGATAGGGTTTCAATGAATTTTCATTACCACTGACAGAGTGGAGTGCAAGATTATAGCAACACTATTTCATGTATCCGCAATACAGTTAGCCAGTCGGCCAGAAATCATTTTGTGAGATGGATGCTTCGACCTAGCAGATAGCATGCAGGATTATACAATAGAAAATCGATTTACTGATTTTCGATAGCCAGGCTACGACACAGCTGCACACACTATGGCCATAAAAGAGACAAGGAGAAACCAGACCATCGTACATACCAGAGGGAAACCCCACAACTTTCTATCCTCCATTGAAACTGAAATTGAAATTGAAACCCAAATGCAAACAACGGAAAACATGTTTATAGACAATAGATTTCCCTTAGAGCGCAAGGGGCAAATGACATCCTGTGGGTTGCATCGCACGAATAAAAGCACAACTGGGTTTAAAGATGCATGTCACCTAGATCTATAGCCTAATGAACAGAGTGATATTACTGTGACATCAGACTATATGGTACCTAATACCACAGCTCATATTGTGCGCACATGAGCTATAATGGTCGCCTGCATTGATCACTGACTACTATCTTCCATAACGAAAATGACCAAGATTGGGAATGCTATATAATACAGCCTACACGAGACTATACTATCATACAACAAATCAAATGCATTATCATTTATTCCTTACCGTAAAAGGCATTCCGCGTTATCTGGCCACCCATGGCTTTATTCCTATAGAGTCCGCTTATCGCCGGGTAGCCTATGAATTATTTAGATCCTTTCGTTGCACACCCCGACATTAGTAGCATGATTGCACTTTCACATCCAAGGGTATCGGTTCTTTCCACGAATAGATACAAAACATTGGAAAGAAACACACACCTCCTTGAGCGCAGGACAGATCCGTGAAGGCAACTCCCCCCATTCACTGAGCGCTCACTCCGCCTCGGGTGCCCTCACTCATACTGGCATTTACATAAAAGGTGGAGACTCTTGGTGAGCGCTTTTAACACTATCACTGCCACACTGAGCAGCCACGGGAAGGCGTGGGTTATTTGTGGACAATGAGGTGGGGAAGTGACAAGGAAAATAACCCAAAATCCTATAGACTGCAAATGTCTAGGTCTACACACCTATGCCTGCTAATTAGATGAATCTATGAATTATATTAGCCTGCTGTCTGTCTGTCTGTTTGTATGTCTGTCTATCTCTCTCCCTTGCTGTTAAAGAAATTAAAAAGAGGCAGGGTAATTCTAAGGCTATGTTTGGATCAGAGCTGACATTCTTTACTCTCATCACTCAGTCTTTCACCTTAAGTCCCTACTTCCTTGTGTGCCTCAGGCCCCTGGCAGACAAACGGCATGATCCCTGAAGAGTCAAGTCTCCGACTTAAACTGTCATCACGTATCCATGGTGACCCCAACACCCTCAGTCTCAGACACCACTGTGTTTACTCTGGGCCTGAAGCACCAGCTCTTAGGTAGCAGGACTGTGAAGGATAGGAGGAGGCAAATTGGATATAATGAATTAATTGAATCAAATCATATGAACAAAGGTCTATGGCCTGAGGTCCTGGACAACATCATGATCAATTTCTCCTTTTAAATCATGTTCAGTCATGTAAAACAGTAACATTTTCTAGACTATGGCTAATTTATATTATAAAAATAAAATATAAAAGGCCCATTTTAATTGAAAACCCTTGATAGCCTTGTTAAGAAAAGTGATTATACAATTATAGTTGTAATAATAATGCCAATATAAAAAGGATATTATTTCCATTTGAAAGAGGTTATTAAAATTGTACAAGTATCATCCTTTTTGAGTGTGGCGTGTGGAGGCTGTTTTTGTGTGAATGTAGACAAAGGCCCTGAGGGCCTTTTTCAGTGTAGTGTAAAACAACTGACTAGACAATGCCTTTTGGTTTTCTTTATGTTTGTGTTAGTGGTAATGTTTTTATGTTTAAAACATCACCACTGAATCCTGCAGGTAATAATATTTACATATACGCATTTCCCTTTCACTTTTAATGTGTACAACCATGTAACCATAACAAATACTCAAGCTCGACCGGGACTATGATCAAAATGAAATCAGGGCCACAACTTCAAGGTTTGGTTTGCTAAATTAGATACTGTAGACACAGATGGTGTGCGCATTTAAGGTGAAGACATGGAAAACATGTTGTGTTAATAGCACAATGAGAGCCTAAAACAACGTAACCACACTTGGTTTCACATATCAAATTTGCAGACAAAGGCCGAATTCAAGATTTTAAGAGGCCTATTCATTGAAATTGAAAATGCAGGTCAATGGGACACAAAAACGTTTTCTCTAAATCACACACAAACCATTCCACTTCATTTGCTGATATTGAGCCATAAAAGAACTTGAATTCAAGTGAAAATGTTTGGTTCCCTATTGACTTGCACTACAACAACAGTGGTGATGAAACTAGCACAGTTATTGAGTCTCAGTCTCTGTGAGGATGACATCATTACACTATGATGTAACAGCATTTTGTCACACAAGGCACAAGGTGTAAGAAGAGCTGAGACTAGACCCTGGCCAGGCAAGTTTCAGGAAAAAACATAGACCAACATCAAACTGGGCTTTACCACAGGCATACCATGTAACCTGAGATACACACTACAGGAAAAAGCCTGAAGTAAAATATACTTCTGTGCCTGCTTTGACACTGCTGCTGTGCATAAATGCATGGCTGAAACATCCTTCTTTTGTACTGTACCTTTTACTTGCTGTTTCAATAATGTAGCCACCGCCCTGTTAAACAAAAGCACCACTTTCAGCCTGCAATCCTTTATACTACATGATTTAGTTGCATCTCTGTGAGTCTGTACATACAATTGCATTACATAACTCATTTAGATGTGGTCTGGTTCATGGTTCGCTACAGTTCAACTGGTAACGGAGAGGACTATACATAGCAACTTCAGCTGATGTATACTGCCTTTCTAATGGTTAATTTCATCCATTTTGGCTTGGGAAGGTCCCTGGCTAATGCCACGAGCAACATCAGCAGATGTTCATGTTCAGCCCCAGGCTGTCATATAGTTGGGATATGTTCTGCTCTGTGTTTTTTAGGTTCAGTGTGCGGTTGCCAAACCACGGACACAGAGCTCTCAGGATTTACGAGACTCTATTGTTTGTGTGTTATCTGGTGGTTGCACAAGAATACAGGTTCCTAGAATTTGCATTATCATAATAATGTGGATTTCTGACCACTGCTTTTCACACATGAAAACCCTCTTCTCAATGACATTTATTGCCCTTTCTTGTCCCCCAATCAAGATTTGTTACAGTACAATTTATGACAACTAATTCTTACCTCTATGTTAAAGAGCTGTTACTGTATTTGCTTTTTTATCTAAAAGATGATCACAATGAAATCTGCAACAAGGAATGGGGACAATATAAAAAAGAGACCAATAAAAAAGGACAAAAAGGGGAACAAAATCATATACAAACATGTACATGAGTTTATCATTCATTGGTTGTTTCCTAGTTGTGGGAGCAAACAGATAATGGTGCACTACATTTTCTCTACACTACTGGTTTTTGAATTGAATCCTTGAAAAATATTCCAGTAAATCACCAGTAATCCATTGTGATCAGTGGCTGGCATGCAAGGTCTTCACTGCCATGGGTCTTAATCTTCAATAGTTACACACGGAGAGGCAGGGCTAAACACGTTAGCGGGGTACACACATTTCCTGCTCACATAGATTCCCATTCAAACCACTTATTTTCAAATTGTCAGTGAACCAAATCTACATATGTATGTTAAATTTTTGTTAGTTGTCTACTTTAACATAGTTGGCTGTTTCTTAATAAATTAATAAAGTAGCTTTGCTAGTTAGTTGTTACCCACAAGTACCCAAGTCCACGTGTCTCTACATTTCTTCCTGATGTGCTTTGCATGATTTCATTATCAACAAAGGGTAGTCGTCAGTGGCTGCAGATCTGACATGGTGGCTGAAAATAAACCAAATCATCTCTCTCCATGTCCCAGCATGCTTCATGATCAGGGTTTCCACAGCAACCATTGGTTGAAAGGAATTACATAAATCACACAAGGATGCATATACAAGGATTCATGTATGTGCATGTACCTGCATGCATTTAGTGGCTATGAAAGAAGGCCTGCCAATCGAGCCCAGCACACACACACACACACACACATAGAGCCCATCACTCCAAGAAAATACAAATCTCCAACAACAAACAAAAAGTGGGACAAAAAGAAATAACCCAACAAATAGCAGTTTAGCAGTATAATAGTACAGCAAGGTGAGAGCAGCACACAAGGATACCAATCCACAATAACGGACATAACAGTCTGCCAGCAGAATGGGGCCTGCCACCTCATTCTTAGTGATTTGTGTGGAAGTGAAAGGGAATCTGGCAGCAGATGTTGAGTGGAAGGGAGATCAGCAGACTGGCTCTCCTGCAGTTGGTATTGTCTAAGAGGGCTGTTTGGCGCATGTGTGCAAACAAAACCTCCTATTCAGCATAGCCTCCAGAGCCCCATCACAGGGCCATGTGAACATGAGTAACACTGGAACCTCATACAATCTAGAGAGGACAGAATGAGAAACAGGGCAGCAAGGAGAGAGGGGAGGAGAGGTTGAGATGGGGAGAAACTGCAGAAAATGGTGACATCTTCACAGATAGGTCAGGATTTTATTTTATTTCTTTTTCTTGAGTGACACTAGAACTAGGTCTCCTTTCATAATTCCAGCCTTATTGCAAATCCCTCTGTCTTTTCCGAGACATGCCCTCAGCAGGTATGCTATAGATAACTGCACTCTTAGTTATTAGCAAAGGTGAAAGTTAGTTTGAGGGGACAGCATGTCTGGTGTAATGTAGTACTTTTCATCAGAGTGGGAGCAGAAGGAGTGGGGAAGTGATAATAAGATCTGTCACTCTGCTTTAATATCTCTCAACCCCGCTCTGAGCTGGATTATTGGGAAGAAATGCCTTATTGTGGTTGCTGTTTGGGAACTGAAAATACCATTTCCATGCCTGATAGGCTGTGGTAAAATGTGCTGGTGAAGAGTGATGTGTGAGTACAGCATGATAACACTGTGCACACGCAAGGATCGACTGAAGAACATATATAATAAATAGGCCGGTAATGTACAATAGACGTAGCCTGGAAGTCAAGGTGTAGTTATGTAATGGGAAATTGTTTAGCAGGATTTAATGAGGTCTATATCCTCTCCGATATATATTTCTCCATATTCTGTGATCAATAGACGTGGCTCTAATGAAAAAATGTCAGAGATTTTACAAGGACACCATAACACTGTTTACTCTAGCTTTCCTTTCCCTCTCGTGGGCAGGAGTACATGTGGTTGCAATTCCTCCCAAAACAGATCACGGTGACTTTTAAATTGCAGTTCCGATCATGATGGGGTGTTTATTGTTCATTACATTAGGTTAATATGGGACAGCTGCTGCACAGGGAAACATACTTTTATGAATGTGTTTGAATGGATTTTCGGCGCCATTAATCAGTGGTCCTGCTGATTTAGTGGTTTTCAAATCGTGCCCTCAGTGAATCAGCCCTCAGTGAATCTTGGCACCCACTGTCTCATGTTAACTTTTGCAAGAAGATACCTCCTGATGCTGAGAAAGATTAACAGTCTTTTCTTTTATTAATTTTTGTGGCCGCCAGTTTATCTTTCCTCTTATTTATCACTCTGTTATAACCTGTGTTAGTCATCTCTCTCTCTCTAGGTTTTATGCTGCGTCTGGATCCTCCTGGAAATGGGCTTAGCTGAAATAAGATCAAAAGACAATGGGATTTTTGGAAAGTGTTGTGATTGTCCCACAGAGCTGGCACAACCCAGGATGAAATTGTAGCCTCAATCATTGTTTTATGTATGCTTGCTAAAATGACGGCCTTTTTAATTAGACACTGGAGAGGCCACCAAAGATATTACCAGGGCCCATTCTGTTCCCCTTCCCAATGGGGACCATAACAGAGATAAGCAGATTGAAGCACTCTTTTCAGGGCACTCCTTTCTTCTTGTTCATACAACTCAGACCTGGGTATCAGTTATTCTCCAGCATAACACAAAATCACAGGGAAGAAGTCTCATGCTTTGCTCTATTCCTGAGGGAATGATGGATGATTGGGATATACATAGCTGAAAGAGTCACAGGATTCAACTGAGATCTGGTAGCTCAAGGGCACAGAGGAATCAGGCATGAGGACCAGGTAACTAACCAGGCTGTGCCTGATCCAACACATTCACTTTTCAGGGATTCGGACAAACATTATGTATGTGTTGTAAAGTGTGTATACGGGGTTGGGGAGTAACAGATTGCATAGAATGGGATTTCTGTTACAGTTGTTGTGAAAAAGACATTACTCAGATCACAATTACTTTAAAACATAGATCATTGCTTGTTGGATCACTTGAAAAAGATTTTTGGAGGGAGAAAAAACAAATAGATTGTGAGGTTGTAGACACTAACGCAATCACATCTTAAATAATTGATTGTTGCCAAAACATTGGTTGATAATCACGTCTTGAAATATTGATTGATACTGGGTGTAGATAATCGACAAAGTACAGTCTTTACATAAATCACCTGTTTAATTGCATTCCTCTATTATTAATTACCTACATATCATTAATTATTTTATATTGAATTATTCCACTGAACTAGATACACAGAACTGCATGACCCGTACTATATTTTGTCCTGTCATCTATTGAATGCCCAGCTGTCCTGGTGGGGGGATGCGTCTTTGAATTGCCTCGCCCCAGGTTTCTTCCATTTTTTCGCCTACAGGGTTTTTCTGGGAGTTTCTCCATGTCTTCATAGAGGCCTTAGGCTGGTGGTGCCTAGTAAGGCTGCCTTAGGCAGATTATGTAGGCTTGCTATATCCTCTCTGTTAAATCCTTTCAGTACTCTTCAACCTGATCGTATTTTGTAACCATCATAATTGTCATAATTTGATTGATAATTGATAACTGATTCTGTCATAAATCTGATTGTCTATCAGCCTGACCTAGATAGGCTGGAAAAAGTCCTCTGAGTCTTGTTTGTGATAAAAGGGCTATATAAATAAACTTGACTTCAATTGACTTGAAAAAAATTCTGAAAGTAATATTCCTAACCTAGTATGTATTCTAGGTTCAGTCAAAGAATACACCTTGATCCACCTTAGCAATAATATACCTCATTCATGCCTAAAGAATAAATATTCACAGTTACAGCAATTGTGCAAAATGTAGATCTAAATGTGCCACTGTATGTATTTGGTAACGTTACATTGTACCATTACTGTTCTCACATAAGGGTCACAGACAAGAAGAAAGAAAGAAAGAAAGAAAGAAAGAAAGAAAGAAAGAAAGAAAGAAAGAAAGAAAGAAAGAAAGAAAATATCTACCTTGGAGATAGTCAGGGCCTTGTCGTGCCACAAAAGCTTTGTAGCCTCATGATGTAAGAGACAGGGATGTGGATTATGACATCAGCGGTGAGGTTTGGCTCTTAATCACCCTGGGACTAGTCAGTCAGAGGGAAAACAGGATCTATGAAGAGACTTCCCTCTCAGTACAGAGAGCATGGGAAAACTAACAGAAGCAGCTGAGGGGGAGAAGGAGCTACTGGACTTCATTGTAAAGTCTATAACTTCTGACGTAACTGCAAATTATTTTGAAAATAATTCTATGGCAGGTGTTGAAGGGGATTTTGTTGCTTGTGAAATGTAGGCGGTTTATGCCAGGGTATTCCCCTGTTCCTCAAGTACTATCAGTATCTCTTTCCTCTATTAACTTCCTTTTTCGTGTTCCTCTCTCACTCTGTCTTGGGTGTATGCACTCCCTCACTCACGCACACACAATCGTTCTCACACCTACTCTCTCCCTATCTATCTACCATAAAGCTCTTGTAAACGTCCCATGGCTGCACTAGTGGTGACAGATGGTACAGGCAGGATGAAAATTCCCCAAATAAATATGTAATCCCCTCCTCACATGGGCCACAGCCCGCGACTCACAGATTATCCCATCATAAACACTGCAGCCCTACAGTGTAGCCGGCTAAAGGGAAGATCCCTGTTTGTGTGTGTTTATAAAAGAATGAAAATAGTGTCTGTGTCTGCGAATTTGTGTTTGTGTTTGTGTGTGTGCGTGTGCGTGCATGCGTGTGTGTGTGTGTGTGTGTGTAAAGAGGAATCAAAAAGACAGCTGTGCTTTTTGAGTGCTGATGAGAGGGAAATCAAATTTGGTTTATTTTGGGCAAAAAGTATACAGGGATACACAAACTATTACACAGGTATATCTGTCCCCAATATTAATGTTAAAAAACCTATTTCTAAATGTGGTCATCAGTAAAAAAAAAAGAGAGAGAAAAAACATCTGCTTGGGATTCCACCACGCATCAGAGTTTGTGAAGATGAATTTCAATGAAGATTAAAATTCTTCACCAGCCACATACTGGAGTGGAAACCAGAATTAGAGTAAAACTAGTAGGCTAACAGCTAGTGACCAGGAATAGCTTATAGCTTTAGGAGGTATGGATACACTGTATTCAAGAAGGGGCCAAGAAATCCTCTCCATGACACGGATTTTGCCAACTTTAACTTACCCGTTTCTAACTACCAGTCCAACTTCTTTCATTTTAATTGGACAATGCTATCAAAACCAGTTCTGTGGTTGATATGCTACTTTTTTATCTGCCACTATACAGAACAGCTACTTGTTTGTAGGTCTGTCAGGAAGAAAAACAATATGTTTTTTGAAGATTTAAGCATTAGGTCACATTAGGACAAAGTAACAGCCTCTCCAAGTCAGTTAATTTTCCAACCATAATGGCTCCACTTTGCAGAGCAGCTCACCACAAAATGCCTCATGTTCTGTTTCATTTGTTCCTATTTGAGTAACAACAACATTTGACTTAACACAAATTTATCTGTTATCAATGCTAAACAGACTATTCAATCATCAGAAAACATTAAACAAGAGAAATTTCCATTACGCAAAGGCAAAGAAACATTCATGTTCATTCCATGAGACACCAAGAAGAAGTCATTTGATGCAACAACGGGAGAATCAAGGTTGGTACAAAGCCTTTGTATCATAGTATCACTGGCAAAATGGGACAAAAAGTCAGCCTTCCTGAGAATTAATGCAAATTGTCATACTGTATATTCAAGCAAATTCACATCTTCTCCAAACAAACTAGTCAGACATTTGTGGCATCAGTCCCAGAAAATATCACCACTGCACCTGGAACACCAGAATGCTGAAAATGTGCCCCTGGAAAATCAAGGCACTGGCAGAACCTGCTGGAACTCAAAACTACTACTGACCCTGTGAATTTGCAATTCACCTTGCCCTCGTTTTTTGAAAAGTATTAATTGAAATGATGAGTAGCCAGTCTACAAGCTTGTCATTTTGAATACTATAAATGTGAAACATCAACATGCCCTTCCACAAAATAATTCTCTAGGTTAGGTTCCATCCTACTATCAATAATCTATTTTACTACAAGGTTTGCACAATATTTACTGAATAAGTACTCATGATTATGATTCAAGTGGCATTTAAATTGAGATAATAATTCCCTTTCTTCCTCTTCTTTGAACCTCTATAAAGCTGTAGAATACACTAGGCTTGAGTTGTTTGTCCATATTACAGTATAGGACCATTAAAGTAGACATCTGTTTCTGTAGGATAGAAGCAGGTGATATTCTCATCTTTATAGGAGGGATATCAATACACTTGTCTGCTTAGATAGTAAGAGCAAGGCTTGTAATTACTTAAGTGTTATCTTTCTTTCCTGGTTGCCATACACAGGGGGTTTAGGGGTAGAAAGATTCAAATACAGCCATCAAAAGAAACAACTAAAGCAACTAAAAGATTCTTGTGATACTGTTATGCCGCTGCAACCCAAGAATTTCCCCCCAGGGATCAATAAAGTATCTATCTATCTATTGATAGATCTATTACATACCATAACTTGATTGTCACTTGTGTGTGAATCTGTTTTGCAGCGCTGCTAACATGAGCTAATCTTAACCTACAATTTCTCACAATGCTTCTATAGGTCGTCTAGGATGGGAACTATGGGTAGTCTTTTTAGAACAAACATTTAAGTGTGAAGGCTGCATTACAGTGCCTGAGGTGCTTTAATCCTCCAAGGAGTGGCAATGTGCCAGTATCACTTCTCTGTGCTCATATTTCTTATTTAAACAGGAACACTTCAGGCTAGCTATAACAACTGCACCATGTTGCATAATCGACTGGGACATCAAAGAAAACACAGAAAGGTCATAGCTATAGTAAGAGGTGTTGGCCCCGCCGTTCCATATCTTTGTAGTAATATCATTGTCAATTATGCCTCATGCTTGGGCAATGCTGATAGAAATACCGTATACAGTCAAGCACTGCACGCTGCAGAACATGTTTGTTACTCTACATTATTAGTGTCTTGTTTACTTTTACAGGTTCGTATGACCTCACTCAGCAGTGCTTGAAATATGGTCTGAGGTACTCTGATCACAAAACAAAGATAATTTCTTGTAATGACCATTCTCCAAGGAATAAGTGCACTTATTTCTGATTAGACTTTAGTGTTGGTCCATATGACTAACATGGGACAGTGCCAATTTCCTATTACAAACAAAGGCTGCAGTGTAATCTCTTGAAAGGTTTGCCTCTTTAATTTGATAAAGGAACGCCACTGAGTGAGTTTGAGCTCTTATTTTTTGGGGACCACAAATGTCATCTCAAACCACAGCGAAAACAAAAATGCAAACCAACCTGCTCTCAATGACGTTAATTGAAAAGTTGTGACATATGGCCTTCTGTTGCAGTGATCATCCATTAAAAACATCTAAGGATTATTTAGACCAAATGTCACCCACGCTGAAAGTATTGTTAAGACTTACATCTACGATTGACACTACTGTGATAATTCGTTTTTGACAAAAAAAACATGATTTCAGGTTCGCACTAGGCCAGTCACTATGGTAATGGCATTATGAGTGGGGCAGAAGTGGAGACGTGATTATGGTTATGCCGTCTCTGTCTGAATAGGTAGAGGACAGTACATGTATGAGGGTCAACACCCACACCCAAGACTGGAAGGTGGACCAATTTTTCACTGTTGACTGACACATATGAAAACATAGACATTTTTGGTTTGAGATAGCAATGATGATGTGTGTGTGTTGTGGGGTATCTGTTGCAGGGCCCCAGCATTAGTATCATTTAGGAGAATTTAGGATGCTGTAAATTTGCAATAAGGATAAGGTGATGATACATAGCTCAAACCCTCCTCCAAACCATCCTCTCCTCTGTCTCACTCTTAATGGATGAAAAACAATTGAACAGCATTGATCCCTTGGTGTTATCATTGGCATTTAAAAGCATCAAAAGTGCTCACCCTACCCTCAACAACTACTGTTGTAGTGCCATTGAGCAAGGCATTAAGCTCTCAACTCCCTTGTAACTAACCTTGGCCATTGCAATGAATAAGAACACATTTTTAGTCATCTTTCATGGTTAAATCAGGGTTAAAGGAATTAATTCAGCACTATGACATCTTATCAGGGCACTTTTTGCAACCAACTTAACTATGGCTAAATGGATTTGCTTTCTTAGTTTGTAGATATTACACATTTATTATCTTACTTGGGCAGGACTTTCTGAGAAGGGAAGTCTGGAGGGTTCCTCTCCAAAAAGATGGAGAAATGGACTGGAACTAAACTGTTGTTGACCTACGGGGTGTTACTCTACGTCTTGTTCAGTAGGGCATTTGCATTCTTTCTCTCTCTCTGTCTCTCTCTCTCTCACTCTCTCTCGCTGTCTCTCTTTGTGTTTCCAGAGGGACACACACACGCGCACACACACACACATACACACACACAGATATACACATTTTTTTTAACTATTATTTTACTTGTCTTTTTAACCTTCATCTATTTGTGTCTCTATTTTCTTGTCTGTGTGTACTTAGTGTGAACTTACTGTGTACTTTCATACAAATGCATTATGTTTGTCAGCGTCTGAACACCATGTTCAAATGCATTTGGTGATGCAATATCCCTGAGGATGTCTCTTGTCTGAGCGCTGTCCGACTACCTCTCTGTCACATGACCAGCTTTTCTTAGCTGCATTCAAAGCATCATTGGCTTTAATGCAGGCTTGTACAATTCTATATGAGAGAAAGGTAAAATTAACCAAAACTAAGCTTTAGCTTATATTTTTGGTCATTTCTTTATTTGTTGAGTCAAAAGATGTCACTATAGTGCTTTGTAAAAAAAATCCCCAAAAAACCTGTTTACAAGGCAAAAAACTCTAAAACAAACTACCATGATGTAGAAACAAAGTCATTGCACTTTGAGCTTCCATACTATTCCATACTACTCTTACCTACACTTCGAAGTGAGATTGATTATTGAAACTGAAATACAATTTTTTTCAATGTAAAATTTGTTTTGTTTTTGTTGTCACATTTTCCCATAATATTATGCCCCTACCATAACTGCATAACCACAGCATAATAGTGGGCATTAAGCATAGAGAGAAGAGTGAAAAACAGCCACTGGTTAAAGCTATCACAGATGCTATCAATCTACTTGCGTGATTTCTCTAAAAAATGTTGTTGTTCAGTATTGCTCAGTCGATCAACCCATACAGACACATTTGATTCAGCATAACCAAGAGAGGACCACATCCCCTCCACAAAGAAACAAGCATTCTTCCAAATAATGCTGTCTGCACACTGTGTACAAGTGGAGTGAGTGTGTGTGCGTGAGCAAGTGAAGCGGGGTTGGGGGTGATGACTTCTGTGTCTGTGTATGTAGCTGTGAGTGAATGCTTTCAGAATTGCCTGAGGATTGAGCACTGATCTGCAGGGATCTATGTGCCATAACCAAACCGACCATATAAAATCTGCCCAGTAATGTCTGATTCAAATGAGAACAAATATATCCCTGTTGTTTCATTACTGAACAGCTGCCAGTGACGTAGTCAGGTCCCCATCCCAATCCACCTGCATCTCCCACTGATAATGCTCTCAGAACACCATCGCCATGGGAACTGTTGCACATATTATGGGTGGTTGTCAAGGAAACCTGGCTGAATGATGGGCCCTCTCCTCTCACGCACTGCCTTGCCTTCTCTTTGCCTGACTCACTTGTTGTGCACTGTGTTCTTACAATATGCAATATGAATACAGCCATGCAGTTTTAAGAGACAGAGTGTATGAGAGAGACAGAGATACGGAGAGATGGGGAGAGACACACACACACATACACAAAAGGAAGTAAAGAGAGGGAAAGAGATACTGATAATACTCGAGCAATAGTGGGAGACCATCACTTGGAAGTGAAAGGGCAAACTGTGTACTTATGGCGATTATCCTGATGGCAGCATTTTGACTTTGTTACCCAGGCTCATTTTTCCTTCTGTAATCCAGATGTAGCAGTGGGATCAGGGTGGGGGCAGACTTGATTGTACATTGTTGTATTACACATGGAACTCAGTCCAAAGGGTACTGGAACTTTGTACAAATATACCTGCCCAACTCCATTATTTACCCTCCTCTGTGGGATTCCGGATTATGTTTAAATGTATTTTTAGCATGCAGTGAAGCAATCCCAGTTAACATTGGCATTAAAATATGTTTCTCACATTTTACCTGATGACTGTGAACATTAATAATGGCTGGTTTGCTTTTAAGGTAAACATTTCCAATATGGTGCAGTGATGATGATCAGACACCTTACATTTCAATAGTACATGGATTATGGTGTTTCACTCCAAGGGACCATCACTACTACAGGTGCCTGGGGCTGACTCCCTCAGCAAAACAAAACAACTCTTCATGAAAACTTGTAAAATAATACTGATTAAAAAAAGAAAGTCATATGTAGGCCTATATTGTACCCAACACACTTTAGCAAACTTTTAAGGCTTTTAAGTGTGTATTCAACATCTGGAGGGATTCTGAACTGCTTGACTCATCTAAAATAGGCTGAGTATATTTTTCTTGCTTATCAAGTTGCTATTAGCTGTACTTAGACTGCTTCAGTACTAGTGCTTTATTCAATAGTCTGTGGTTAGATGCTAGTTGGTCAGTCTGTGTTGTTGGCTGCTAGTTGGTCACTTTGTAGCCACACCTTCAGGCCTAACTGTTGTTGTTTGTCCTTATATCTTGTTGTTTTAGTTGTTTTGATTTAGTGTGTTATTTTACTAGCCTAGGGTTAAGACAAGTAAACCCAGTTTCTGTTTGTGTCACACCCCCAATTGGAGATAGTTTCACCTGAGCTAGGACAATTGACTTGTTAATTGTCTGGGAGGGGCCTGCACTCCTGGCAGACAATTAGCAATCAGTGGAAGCAGTCTTAAGCGTCAGCATTCAAGTGTCTGGCAAACGAAGGCTAGGGCGAACAAAGGCAACAGGAGACTTTTTGAAGTCCAACTTCTTCAAGCAACGGCCTTCAAAGAATGGGTGTATTTGCTTCCTATTTCTGTCTACTCATCTTTCCGTTGGTCGCACAGACGCTGGGTCATACCCAGGCGCCATGACCCCACTAATATTATCCATCCTACTCTCTCAACTCACGTGGAGCAAGTGGTGGCAGGGGGGCTTTGGAATTGCCAGTCAGCTGTGCTGAAAGCTGAGTTCATCTCAGGCTATGCATCCTTGCTTCTCTTCTCTCTACTCTGTCCTCCTCTTTGGACACTCTCTGTCCCCTCACCTCCAGGCCTGCACGCCCAACTCCACCTGCCCCTTGGTTGTCGGACTAAGTGTGTACTGAGAGAAGGAGCTTGAGAGGGGCTGAGCGCAAATAGAGAAAAGGCAAACTCCCAGAGGACCTTCTTAACTTCGAATCTCTTCTTTCCACTTTTTCCACCCCCACCAGTCTGGGTTCAAGGTGGGTCACTCGACCGAGATGGCCCTCCTTGCAGTGACAGAGTCGCTCCATGCCGCTAGAGCGAACTCTCTCTCCTCTGTCCTGATACTCCTGGACCTGCCTGCAGCGTTCAACACGGTGAACCACCAGATCCTCCTCTCCACCCTTGAGGGGATGGGTGTCTCAGGCTCTGCATTCTCCCTGTTTGCATCCTACCTGACAGGTCGCTCCTACCAGTTGACGCTGAGAGGGTCTGTGTTGGAACCATGCAGGCTGACTACTGGGGTTCCGCAAGATTCAGTTCTGGGTCATCTTCTTTTTTCCCTCTACACAACATCTCTTGGTTCTGTTATCCACTCCCATGACTTTTTCTGCCACTGCTATGCCGATGACAACCAGCTGATCGTGTCATTTCCCCCCTCTGACACACAAGTGGAGGCACACAGCAATGTGTGCCTGGCAGACATCTCGACCTGAAGCTCAACCTGGACAAGACTGAGCTGGTGTTCCTCCAAGGGAAGGGTTGTCCGCACCGAGACCTGGTCATCACCATTGACAA
>OOFE01016423.1:0-22848 GCA_900323365.1 Monocentris japonica
AAAAGCATTCATCATCAGAACCACCATCTCTATGAATGTGCAAATTGTGAGATTTTCTTTATTAGCCATCTGATGCAACACACCACACCAGATGAATTCAGCACAGCATGTTGTTTTCAAACGGCAGCCACATCCATTCAGCTGAGCAGGAATTGAATAAACATTAATAAGAAAAGAAGGCCAGAAAACTACAGGCCTTCTCCACAAAGCCTAACCAAAACCATATTGCAGTGTCCAATAACTATTTGGCAAACTTGTATTATTTTGGTTGCTAACTGTTGTGGTTTTGGTTACTTAATGATGGTCTGGTGTGTTATGGCAGGACCAGTGCGAGCGAGATGAAATGTTTTGTCCTAAAACACACTTGAAGACACATTTGTCCACAAAACAGATTCCTGCAGGACATCTTTTCTGCTTAGCGTGGAATCTCTTAAACATGTGAGCACTGTTGCGAAGGGGAACATGCTGTAGTGCAGTAGTCCTGTTTACAATCTTTCTACCCTTGTTAGCACTGTATTATAAACTGTTTAAACCTTCACCAATATAGAGCATGTAAAGCATTGCTGGACTGGAGACTGACTGCAAACCTGCCGGAATGTTATCTGAAGCAAAGAGTAAACCAACCATGAATGAAGCATGTTTATAATGAAATATGACGTTTACAGTCAATAAATATTTCAGGTGGTCCCTTCAGCCTTGGCCTAATGCATAATTAAAGCACTTTACGTAAACTCATAATGTTGTAGGGACGATAAAATACATAAAACAAACTTGAGTGTCTCCATTTGCTCACTAAAGGTATCCAATGAGTTGCTGGTTCACACACACACACACACATACACACACACACACATACACATACACACACCAACAGTATTGCTTTGATTAAGGTTGATACTAAATAATACATGATAATTAAATCATTCATTGATGACATAAACTGTATATGGCTGAATAAATTCTGGACCGGGGCTTAAAAGGGACTGTCAAGGAATAAGAAAGCAGTACTGTGGGTCTAGTGGCTCCCTGGGGCTTACAAGACAATCTTGAAACCATAATTATTTTTCCTGATGTCCAATATTTGTCCATCACTTTACATTAGCCAACACTCTTCACCGTTTCAGGCCATTTAAAAATCAATATTTTAGTGTCGGGATATGCTTACCTTGTGGTTTTCATGTCTACATGGATATTTCATACTTTCATTATCTGTATTATACACTTTAATATGGTCACTCACACTGTGGTCACAGGTGAAAGAGCATGTTATTAGCTGATGATGAGTATCACCTTATATCACATTATTTATGTGAAATGTGAGGTAAGGGGTTTTTAGGGGAAGGGGAATTTTTGCCCTATATCTAAATTCTGATTCAGTAAAAGTATTCAACACAGGATTGATTACATAATCCACAACACAACAGCTAACTTAACTGTAGCAGAAGCGTTTGTTATTTTATTAGGATTTGCCAAGGAAACGCTTTTCTTCTGGAGCTGTTTTATCTGACATGTTGGTCAAACATCGGCTGGTTGTGCTATTGTACAAACATGGTTTCAACATTTTGATTTTTTTAAATATTTAAGTTAGTAAAATAAAAAAACTCCAATTGAAGATTGAACCAGATTGAACCAGATTGAACCAGATTGAACCTTGAACAGAATCAATGCTTAGAGAGCATTGAGCAAACTAGAGAGCATCAATGCTAGAACTGAGATCTGAGATTTGACCACCAAGTCCCATTTCTGAATGTCCTAGAATTTTTTAATTCTCTGGACTTAAATTACCATTACTTTAAGTATTAGTTTTGTCATCTACAAGAACCAACACTCCAACACTTTATTTTCATGCCGGTGCAGATCAAGCACTGTCACCTTGTGCCTTGATTCATAAAAATAGGGCTCTCAATATGCCAAAAGTATTCTGAATGCAGACTGGACTTGATGATAACAAGTCATCACTTAGACAAAAGAAAATCTCTGAGAGTTTTAGATATACTTTTAGGGCATTGTGATTCAATTAAAAACCTCTGAGGAGGCAATTATTGGAATTAAAGTTGTGGAGGGTAGCTGTAAGGTCATCTTGGCAATTTAAATGCAGAATGATCCTTTACCACAACCTAATTTATGCCACACCCAGAAATAACTTCTGGCAGTGTCAGCAGCTATACCTCAGGAAATATAATGGCCCTTATGTAATATCATCATGTGCCAAGTCCCAAGTCATAACAACCTAATTTTTAAAAAAATTTTATGCATTTAGTGTGGCATCACTCCACAAAAAGACCTATATCTTGACAAAGGGTTTAAAAATATATCTACACTGAATGAATCGTTTTCCTCTATATCTGTATGTGTAGGCAGGCACACATGGGGGATCGTGATATTCTGTGCTTCAAAAACACAGCACCACCGCTTCAAAATCGCAGCACCACTCATACTGTATCCATCTACACTACATAACAACAATCCAAATCTATTGACATTATGTAAGTCAAAGGGTGTAGGTTGCCAACCGACCCACTGTAAACATATGTATGGATCACTGCTTTTTTAAAGCACAGGCATTGGTGTCATCTTTTGCTGACAACTTACAGTAAATACTCGGAGTACTCGGGTGACATGTACAGAGGACACAAATTACGACACAGCAATCTTTCCATTCCTACATAAATCACAGGCCTGGAAAACAGAGCAAGGAGAGAGAGACATGAAAGAGAGGCTAATGGAGCAAGTAGCACAACCTGTCATGCACCGATATCACTCAGATATGTCCAATATACAAACAATCTACACTTTTTTTTCACACACTTCTGGAGACACTAGCTGGGCAATGAACTGGAAACTGACTTTACGAACTCCAAATTTTTTGTCGTTGTTTAGGGTATAAACTGAAAAAGCGTTCACACCATAGTAGTGTGTATTTTGCAGTTCTGAACAAAAAAAAACAATGTTTTTTTCACACACTTCTGGAGACACGAGCTGGGCAATGAACTGGAAACTGACTTTACGAACTCCGATTTTTTTGTTGTTGTTTAGGGTATAAACTGAAAAAGGGCTCACACCACAGTAGTGTGTATTTTGCAGTTCTGAACAAAAAAAATATGTCGACATCCCATGAAAAGCACCCATGGTACTGTCACTATGTACTCAAAATTGTTCTTCCGTTCATTGCTAATGGAAATGCTTTAGAACAGGGATGGGTAACCGTGTGTGATGGAGGACCAGGAGTATGCAGGTTTTCACTCCAACCAAACACTACCGCAGCAGATTTGACTAGTTAGTTCCCCCCTGTCTGGTTGAGGGTGTGCTGATCAGTGAAATCACCTGGTGTAGTCTATGTTTGGAATGAAAACCTGCATACTCCTGGCCCTCCGTGGCACATGGTTACCCATCCCTGCTTTAGAAGGTGTTCCTTGATGACACTACAAATTTGCTTCTCTGATGCTCTTTTTTTCTAGCCTTATTTAGGCAAGTCTTGTTCATGTTCACAAAATCTAGACTAATCTAGACTAATCTAGACTAATCTAGACTTCTGACGTCTGCTAAAACACCAACGTGTAGAATATTTACATAAAATGCATCATTCTCAAATGAATTTTGATTGCATAGAATAATGGCTGTAGAAAACTGTAGAAACCACCACCAAGAGAATCGGTTTATTCTACGCTTTTTATGTGTTTATTCTGTGCCCCCGGGTATATCTCACGGAAATGCAGGATTGATTTATAGCACAAAGGAGGGGCCTCAATCAAAACAGGAAGAAGACTGCCTCACTCTGAACTGTTCTACTTGGAAGAAGTCAGGCAGGTGTCACTGAGAGCCAAGTCAAATATTAGATGCAGGTGTCACAGTTGAGATCTTTCTCCTCCTCTTAAATGCCTGATGACTGTTTGACTATCTGACTGATGGACTGACTGACCTGAATTTGGCTCCTGATGCCCAGTCTTGCACCATTGGAAAAATAACTGTCAAGTTTATTCCAGTTCCAAGTAAGTGGAAACAAGTGGTCAGTCCTCTTTCCAACAGAGGTAATTGCTCCTAAGGAGAAAATCATTAATTTAATAATTGTCTGAAATGAATGTTTTTTGGCTACACTCTGAAACAATAACTCATTGAACTCATTGTGCCAGACAGCACACTTACATGGAAACATAATGATGAAAATGTTGTTGATATGAGACTGTAATTTAAGAGTTAATATATATGTTTTTGTGTTGAATGTTTCAGGCCTTTTCCCTGCACTGCAGGATGAATCACAGCGTTTATTTTCAAAGTCAATGTATAACAAGATAAACTATGCTTCACTCCAGAGTATTGATTTCTCTGTGTCAGAAACGGATGCTTTGTCATTGGCTGTGACTCGCAATCAAATTATACAGACAACAAGGTGAAAGCCATGTTATAACTGACTGACAGCTCTGCACTGCTCGATACAAATGAGTTTAAATTTCCTTACGCATCTCTTCCTCCCTTCCTAGTCTCTCTGTCTTTCTCTTTCTCTGTAACACACACACACACACACTCACAAATGCCCATACGGGCAGAAACAAGTACACGTACACACACACACATGCAGAAACATGCACGTGCCAACACACACACTTACACTCCACACCATGCACATTCCTAACAGATGTTCTAACTTAATATTTCAATTTGTGTTATTAATGTATTATGGGAGCATATTTATAATGAATTATTTGTTGATTCTAATTGTAAAGGTCTTTTGTTTGTGGTAATTTAATTTTCCATTGTTGCAACAATTATGGGTTATAATTTGAAGCTGCTTGACGATGTGCAGACTGTCCAGTTCAGATTCCCAATCTTGTTCTGCCTGTTGTTTCAGTGATCTCTAAACAGATTCTCCATCAAATCTCTTTATACTTGGCTGAGCAATGGAAGTTACACACTGCCACTCCATGGCCTCCGTTCAAAGAAACTCAATGTATAAGCTGTCACTCACCATAGCCTTGCAAGATTGTGTGTGTGTGCGTGTGTGTGCGTGTGTGTGTGTTTTCTTGTGTGTCCACATGCCTGCATGTTCTTTTTGCATGTCCTATGACACAGTTCTCTGTTTGGAAATGCATTGTAAATTCCCTGAAGTCCAACCTGTCAGTAAACCTAAGATGCATATGTATATTCACATCTGGTCCCGGTCCAAAAAAAAAATTACATAACATTAACCACATATGAAGTCTCACGAGACCGCAGTGCCATTTTTCAAATGTTGCTCTTGTCTAGTTTTCTCTATGCAGTACTTGTGAACTTCAATCAGTCATTATGTCTAAATTTTGCAATAAGGGTATGCTTTGTAAATCAGCACCCCTGAAATATGAGAATGTGTGTGAATTGGGTTTGACTATGTGACAGGGTGTCTGATTGTCGTCTGGCATGATCTGTCCTCATGGGGGGCACACAAATATTTTTATTTTTCAGCTGCTTTCTGGGAAGGTCATGACCCCTGGACAAACAGTCCAGTCCCTACTACTAAGCATAGCCAAAGATACTGTAGACCAACATCCATTTTATCCTTACACTGCTTGTGTGTGTATTCCATTTAGGAGGAAGGAGACTGTGGCAGCTTGACTGCAGATGATATTGTGCATCTGCTCAACAATGCGTGAAATGGATTTCAATTGTGAAGCCCAAGTGCTGGAATGCTTTAAATATTGAGGCTGCAGATCATCTCTTTCTAGAGTAAGTGATTTTAAAAGGCGATATACCATACGACATCAGTTGCCCCAATTTTAATTGTAATTTGACACCATTATGACATAAAACCCTTAAAACACATCACATTATGCATTTGCATGACATTTTCAAGGGATTGCATGTAAACCCAAAATGAGGATTTTGTGCAGCACAGTGCAGTGTTTCCCTTGACTGTGTCCATATTCATGACAGACTCTGTCTTCAGCACATCTGTCTTTACTCACACTGTAAAACTGACATCTGCACACACACATACACACTGAGCACAGGCCCCGTAGACACTTCTGGGGGAGGGGGGGAGGGTAAATAAATCAAAATCAACAACAGGCATCTGTTTAAAACCACTGACAGAATCCAGGGGCAGCCTCAGAGCAGTCTACTCAGAGCATACTATCCACTGGAGGTCAATAGAAAATGGAAAACATAACACTGCCTCTGTCTTTTAGGCTGCAGGCAAATAAGACCAGTTTTTCCCATGTTCTTTATCTTGTTATAAAAAAATCACACTAATAACAGTGAGAACTAATCACCAAGGATACAGTGGAGGAAATGGTTGAGGTGTCATACTCTGTTGTCAAGGAAACTGGTCTGAATGGGTCTGGTGGCTTTAGATAGGAAGCTCACTGTAAACTTCTGACCAAAAGCATCAGTTGCATTCAATACACAGAAACCTGCAGAAGACGTCAGAATCAAATTCAGGTTCAGATGAATTACAGGTTTTGAAAATAATTGCAGATTTAGAAGTTTTTACACCTTAAACTATTCATTAATTTAATATTGAATGTAAAATTGTATATTAATCAATATTATATTGTGTTTATTTCCTTTAAAGGATCTCTTCTTACCAAGTAATGTTCAGCCTCTTTGTTACAGCTGAGGTCATAACAGAAATCTAAACACATTTTTGATACCTTGAGACACATTTTCCTTGTCAAAAGCTTTCTAATAAACAAAATACATGAAATGTTGCAGTTATATGAATAATGAATCATTACAAAATATCAAAAACGTCAAAAGCATTAAAAACATTAATTTTGAAATTATTTGAAAAACTTTCTTTGCAGCTTCAAAGTCCCAAAAGATTTATTTTGAAGCAGACAGAACAGTTTAAACCTAGGGTTTGAAAAATGAAAAATGTTCTTCTAAAATGAAAATCATTTCAACATGCGGTTACATCTGTGGGAAATATTCTCTATACCTATGAAAACTGTTGTGAGCTGTGATACTCCGAGCCTAGATGAGTCACTTCTGGGATGTGATTGGTAATGGAGAGTCTGGATAGAATAATTCATCATTTATGTGTGTGTGTGTGTGTGTGTGTGTGTGTGTGTGTGTGTGTGAAAGAGACTGCAACACAGAATGAACTCACATTGCAGTAAGCATTATAACAGTTCTTCATGATGGAATTTGCTGTTTAATTCAATTTTCACATTGAATCTTTGAAAAAATATTTATTCATAATAATCTGAAAATATTTTCATAGTCTTTTTAAATTAAACGTGGATTTCATTATGAAATCCCATTCCACCAATTGCCAATTAATGAAAGTTAGCTCTCTGAAGGCAATCACCCAATAGTCTCCAGTGATCCTGTCCCTGCCAATAGACAGTTTTCACTATCAACACACAATTATCTAATACCAATTAGCTTCTGTCTTTTCAAATTCATGCAAATAAAAGTTGCAGCAAATTAACTGGCTTTCCAGCTAATCCCAGGCATTGAAGTGTGGACCCACTGCCCCATATCTTTTGTTCTCTCATTGTTTCAGTCAGTTCATTCCCGAGGGTAATATGATGGGATGGGATTAATCTGACCGGAACTGGTAATCGCTGATGTAGGTGACAATGATGTAACTGTTTATCTATTACATTTGACTATAAGAAATTAGAAACTTGTCTCTCTGCTATTCTGACAATGAATAGAGAGAGAGAGAGAGAGAGAGAGAGAGAGAGAGAGAGAGATAATAGAGAGCTTCTGTTAGCTTGTTTGAGTTCTGTCAAGTAGAGATTAGAAATAATGGGATAAATATAAAAAGATATGGCAAATGCATTGTTTATAATCAGTCTGTAGTAGGCTAGCCCCCCCTAGTGAGAAAGTGAATTATCACGATCTGCAATGTAGTTGACCTCTGCCAAAGAGGTTTGTTACATACAGCCTACATACATTTAACCTACAGTATAGTATCAAATGTTGCTTCATTTGTAAGTTATTGAAGACGACAGTGGATAGCTCCTCCTTCCACAGTAAAAGGGTTAAGATGATTACATATTAATACCAGGGACTCAACAAAATTCTGGCCTTAAATCTATCTAGTAGTATTTCTGTACTCAGCACCAAAGCTTTTGCTGATATTATTGTGCACTTGCTATTCAGATCAACCTGTTTCACCAGCATCACAGCACTAAACTGTTTTATACCACTAGGGGGCACTGTGAAACAACACAGCCATTAGCAAATTAGCAAGGGAGTCATAAAGGGTAGTGATTTTTCCAGCAATAACTGTTTGTTGCTGTATTGCTCAAAATGAAATTCAAAACAAACGGGTCTGTTTGGTACGTTTTCCCTTAATTCTCCCCTGCTTTTCCTCCAATTCGCCCTCGTGCCACTTTTTTTTAACAAACCAATGGTAATGTTGTCTGGAATATGCTAATCTTCCATGCACCGGCAACTCCCTGGGTGCAGATCACTTATTAAAAGCATAGTTGGGAGGGTTTATGCAAATTGAGTCAAATCAAAGCAAGCTTTCTCTTGGTTGGTTTCTCGTATGCATACAGTGTAAACTTCAGCCCAATATTTTTCCTGATATTCCCCTTTGTGTAGCCTTTACCACTTTCAGATAACCTCTGAGTGCTCCTGGTCTTGTATTTAATGCTGAATTCATGTTGTTCTTCTTCCTCATTTTCCTCATTTTGTGTTGTTCCAGACAAATAGTTTGCTTGTCTGGAAAACGAGAAGTTTCATTTCCCGTTGAGTGGATTGACAGATTTGTTAGAGGGAAAAGATGGATAATATCCGCTGTGGCCAAAGGCTGCTGTGAAGTAGTCTGACACAGACACTGATTAAGCCTCTTGAGATCTGAAGGGATTGTGGGTCTTAGTTGAGAAAAAAGTAAACACAAAGAGAGAAGTGAACAGGCAAAAGAACAAAACTGCAAATTGGATTGGATGAGATGCAAGCGTCCTATGGGTGTGCTGGTTTGTGTAATTGGTGTTCAGGCCTGATCTAGAATCAGTTTTACTTCCCTAACACCAGCCCATTAGAGATAGGACAGAGAAGGGGTAAGCTGATCTGAGATCAGCAAGGGAAAAGCAGCATCTAGATTGTTTGTGGTAGTGTTGAATTCTGATTCTTGATTACTTGGAAAAGTACTGCTTTCTGAATCAGTGGGGCCCATTTTGTATACAGCTATGTAATGTAATGAAGGAGTTAATTGGACCTCTTGACATGCACATGGGCTTATGTTTATACCACCGTAATGCAAACATGTCTGACTTCTCAAATCACCCCTGCCCTCTAGCTCACCTCATGCTGTGCCAATTTAGAGCGCAAAGGTGAGTCTCCTGTGTTCCATATTTATATTTTGACAGTAAATGAAGCAAAAAGAGCAGAGGTCAATGCCCTCCCCCCCCAGGCAAACATGCAGACTCTGCAGTTTTGTGCTGTGTACTAAATATCACCAAGTGTTCCTGTTCCCGATTTCAATTTTACTCAAACTGAGAATTTTCAGCTTAAAGACAGATGAAAAGTTATTAAGGACAACAACATCATTGATTACCCAACCAGTCATTCCAGTCGGTGTTTCTTCATGCTTTAAGAGAAGCACATGCTTTATGGTTTCTTACACAGATAGCTAGAGTTAACCTGGGAACTACCATCTTCATCTTGTCATTAATCATGAATGTAATCTTTGCGGAAGACAACTGCAGTACACATGCATAGGTAACCATTGTATAAAAGCAATAATATTGTTGATTTTTTTTTACTGTATTTTGTGGGTACTTCTGTGATGCTTGTAATGAGGCACCTTGGACTTATAACTGTTATATTAGAGGGGGTGCGCTCCCTGGAGTACTATTGCTATAATGGGTGCATCAAACATGGATGCATGTTGGGACAGAAAATATCATTTATTTTGCACAATACTACTACTACAACCAAATATCTTTTTGCAACCTGAAATCTATATCCATTTTATATTTAAGTTACTATATTTAATCTGTTTGGTAGCTACTGTAACTACACAAACTAAATACAGACTACTTTATTTGGTGTGTGATTCCTTCACAAGACCTTGTTTAGACATATTCATTTAGACAGTTGCATTCCTCTGTGTCTTTGTGGGTCAGTTCAGTAACGTCTGGACTTTAAGGGAATCACTTGAGCACATTTCAGCATTTAACCCGAGCATAAACTCCATGCAATAGAGGCAGCTGTGGATGATTCCTTAATCCAACCAGACACTGGGAGAGGATTCATAAAGGCAGACAGACTTCCAACAGAATCCTTCCTACTGTAAAGCAGCGGGGCTAAAATTCCCTAATGTGAATATGGAAGGGCTTTCCATTTGCAAAGTCTAATTGCAATATTAATCAATTACAGAGAATATCAAGTTCATTTTTATGCCTACCAAGTGTGCCTGCTGGGCTGACTTCCAGTAGCCTATATTCACTGGCTCATATGAAGCTTGTGCTCCAATGTAAAAAAAGGCCTTCAAGAATATACTGTAATATACAGTATTTAAGTATTATTATATGGAAAAAAGGAAATCACCCCACTGCACAAATATTTGAATATTTTCTCAAAAACAATAGTTCTTATACTGTAGTTTAGTAGCAGCATCATACTAGTATAGCATATTGAATATTTGCTGGACTCCTGTTGATATAGTTACACAGAATCAGCCCAGCATTAATAGTGAACGCAGTTCAATAATGTCTCAGTCTGGATGAAAGCAGCCACCCATAAAAACCATCAGAGGGCAATCGATGTGCTTTCATCCCCAGGACGGAAATTGCACTCATATGGCTCAGTCCCCCATCTAAAGCCAAATCATTAACATCAAACTTGCAGGAAAGAAATCAAAATGTCAGTCTGCCCTGCAATCTCTGGGCAGAAAGGAGTATCACCTCTATTTTCTATACAATTTGATTCATTTCATATCTACTCAGAGCAAAATAGGCCTACTGTAGGCCTATTTCCCATGATTTGACTGTACTGAACTGAATAGGAGAAATAAATAAAAATTAGATTACTTCCATGTGCAGGTGAATAATGAATAATGAATCTGAAATAAATTCCCTAGAGGCTTTAGTACCTTGGGTATAGATTAATTCAACTGAATTAAGTACACAGATCATCTGTTTTCCAAAAAGTGTCTTCCATTAATAGCCGAGGGATACCTGATCAATGTTCTCTGTCTTGAATGACTGTATTAGTGACAGGCAATGCAGCACAGAAGACTTTTCTCAGATCCTGAGTCTCAAAGCTCTGAGGTCTTTTATGTTTTTTAGTGTGAAAATGATGCATATAATCAAAATGTACTGTGTAGTTTATTGCCTGCTTAGATGCCTGATTAGAAGCATGCCACAGAAGATGTTAATAAATGGAAATACTAAGAATGCACTAACAGTATGTGAAGCCACAACATTTAGTGTCCTATCTTTTGATCATCCGGCATTCATGTTAGGATGAATGTATGTCATGGCCTCCCTACAACGTATCCCACAAACACACACACAGACACATACCGTACATACAAACACACAAACTCTCTCTCTGTGCAATGTTTGCTGAGATCAAAATAGCTTAGACTCTCTAAAACGTATTCCACCTGGTCTTCTGAGGGATACTACTCGAGTGAAAGACAATTTGCATTTATTACCACGTGTTGTGTTGTGTGTGTTGAAGTGCACGCTGAAACACAGTTACAAAAACAATTAGCATCCTAAAACAGCACTAGCTGACTGAGCTGCTGAATTGAAATAATGAAATGCAGATGACAACTAATTGGTATAATCACACTATAGTGATAACCAATGTAACCAATAGCTATTTTATTAGGTATCATGATTGACATATTCCATTGTGTTTACTTCAATGTTCACAATGGTTTTGATAGGATTCCTAATATGGAATTGTTTTTTTTTTCCTCTCCTTACAGCATTATACCTTTTTGAAGGGATAAAAACAGTTTTGTTTCTGTGATACATCTCTGATTGTTTCAAATCCCTTGTTTGATTATTTCACTTATTTTGTTTGAAAGTTTGAATAATGTCGTTCAAATTGATCTGAACACATTACAGTGAGATCTCTTAGTATCCCTTCTCAAACATGCCTCTGTCTAATTTACAATTTGCTGTCTTTATTCTGCCAGCCTGCTGTTGCATCAGATGTCCCCCAATTTGGGAATGCATGACTCTCAGCAATTCAATTTCCTCAGTTGTACTCTGCCCACTCAGTTAATGTGTCTGATGTAAAAGATTCCTGACTTTTGGAGAGCACTTGTATGTGGACTCATAACAGTGGAGTTGAGCTTTGCTGTTTACATAGACACAAATTAATTCCTTAAAAAGAGGTTGTTGATCTGAATTGAAATATTTAACTGAGACAACATGAATGCAGTTTTGTCTGCACAGATTCTTGTTTTTGTGCACTTAGAGAATATGTCATCATATGTTTTGACTTATGAAATTATGTTGTGTAAGGAGAAGTTTTGGTTATACAAATGTACTGAGGTGTTTAGCTTGCAATTGTCACAGTTGACATAGTTTGACTTTTGTGGTATTAAACCAGTGATTAGCTATCAATGACACTTCAAGGAAGGCTTAATACACACACAGCCATACACACACACACACACACAGACTCATCATACAATAGGTTTTTGACATGAATCAATGTTGACATGTTCTTTTTTCCGGAGCTGAAGCATTCCCAAACTCTCAGATGAAGTGAATGGAAATTCTTTAGTATCGGCTGGTGCAGGAGACACAGCTGCCTTGGTCAATAGGCCAATGCTGCTCATGGATACTGGAGTAAAGCGCAGGAGCAGACAGCTGAGCTGACAAAACCGAATCAAACAGCTTGATTTGTAAAGGCCCTGACTCAAGACACAAATTGACTGGGGTGCAGGGGAGAGCACCTCTTCCCCAGTGAGATAACTTTCACAGTTCATAGACAGAGAGAGGGACACATTTTGGGAATGATGCCAGAGTCATTAAATCCATGCTATTTTTGTATTCTGCAGTCACATCTGTCGAAGATCTGTCGCCATGGTTCTGATAACACGGGAGGCGGAATTACCTTTGCCCCTGACTCCCTCCCATGTTGGAGATGGAAGTTATGCTATTAGAGACCACCAGATAGAATTTCACTCTTAATACACTCTTGACTGCTGATTGAACACCCCAGCACTATCTGTTACCATGAGAGTGGTCCGCTGCCAGAGGCGCTTCTTGTAGTAGTAGATTATTTGCTTCCACTCAGATGGATGTACTTTACATGACATTAAACAGAAGCAATGTAGGACCCGGCTGGTGCATAACCACCCCATTCATCCCCCTCCCTCTTTGATGGGCGTGGGGGAGTGCACAATAAATATCACAATTTCAACATTTCATCATCAGTGATCTTTATTGGGGGGATATAATGTGGCATTACTGATCATGTGCACTTCTAAAAACAAAAATGATGTTGTTTACACGTGTACACTTAAATTGGCAATCATGTAATTTGAAATGAAAATTGGACCCACTCACAGCCTGGAATCTTAAACACACATCAGCAAGACGTAGATCTGGCGGGCACTGTGCACCACAAAGTGTTTCTAATGTCTTGAGAGACAGTAAATAAAGAGCCTAATGTGTTCTAGTGCACACTACTAAATAGGACTTGTCAAGAGAACATAATCTCCTCTTCCCATGATGCCTCATATATTGTAAAGCCTTGGCTTGTTTGCTTTGTGTTCAAGGGACTGTTTGGAAAGGGAATGATATTTTATTGTCAGATGTAATGACTTTGCATTTGGCCATCTCAAAAGTCGACAGCAGAACGATATTGTGCATCCAAATGGGCTTTAGGCCTGGGCAGAAATATGCTTTACATACTAAGGTAGAGACACTCAAATGTTCATGATCACAGAATTACGTTAACGATTCATTTGACTACTTCATTTCAGCATCAAAGATAAAGAAAATAAGCAACATTAACAGCTATGACTCAATGACTAATATTGCTAAGATAAAGTTTAAATCTAATAAATGGCAGAGGCTAAATTAAACAAATGTAAACGTTCCCTAACTTTGTTCATGACAAGAAATGATACAAAAATATGTTTTCAAATACTAAATACTGTGGAGGCCTATGTTTAATATTCTTTATATTCCTTATATTCTTTTATTACATTATAATATTCCTTATACTCTTTTATTATCCTATATTTCATTGTATTTTTTATTATCCTATAATCCTGTAGATTCTTTATTATCCTGTAGTTATAAGCCTTTGTATGCACAAGGAAAAACACCAAAATTATCTTCTTGTGAAGATCATAGGTAAAAGACTAACTCTGTTACCTATGTACGTGTGCTCTGCATATGCTTGAATACAACTTTGGCTTTTGATTGAACAACACCTAAAACTGAGTGAGGACCCTTGGTTTCCTTGACAATACGAATACTACATTTTAAATACTATGACTTTTTATATTCTGTAATGTGTAATTGCAAAAACCGTAGGCTAGACTGATCATTTACAGCTGGTGGTCAGCACTGTACAGTTTATAACAAAAAAAATCTTTTCAGCTAGTAATAATAATTGCATTTTCACCGGTCCTGTTCTTTCCAAATCGGCTGGGCATATGAATGAGATGACCAGTTTTGGTGCAGCTACTTTGGATCAAAGGAATGATTTCATTAAATTAATTGGTAAAGCAATTACTAAAATGTATGTGGAACACATTGCATCAATGTGATGAAAGTCATTGTCCTGGCTGCTGGTTCTAGCCTTGACATTTTAATTGGTGATTTTCAGCTCTTATTCTGCACCAAAAATGCACTTGACAGAACATAAAGTTTCGAGGACATTTTATGACGAATGTTAGCTTCTAAGCTGGTCAAATACACAGACGTACACACACACTCACACACACACACACATACACAGTAGAGTCATTGAAATTGAGTAGTCTGACTGAGCCTTATGTGGGCTCAGTGACAGTGTTGATTAAACATTAAGGAAGAGATATAATGCCATTTTACCATTGTGAGTTATCCAACCCCTTTGTACTATCATTTCATCTTTGCCCTTGAACTCAAACACATTGCCGAGTGACAGGATAGAAAGAATAATGATAATGAATTATGCATAAATGAGAAGTGGAATTCATCTTTATCCAACTTTGGAAAGTTGGTGCGTTTGAGGACCCCTGAGTGTTATTTGTCATGCAGCAGACAGGCAGCACAGCGGTTGGTACTTAAAAATGGGAGTTCCTGAGCCAGCCGTAGCAGTCTCGCATAGAACTGTGGACCCTGATCCTGGTTTCGGGTGGCCTTGAGATGCTGAGTAAAGGCAAGAAAAGAAACAAAATTTCTCCTTACACTTCCTGTGGACCCTTTATCCCCTGTCTGAGTTGATCTGAGATGGATTTGCCATGGTAGAAAGTACCATTCTTCCTAGGAGAGTGTGTCATGCGTTGTATAACAGTGCTACTGGCCTTGTTGGCTAAATCCAAGATGCATTTTCACTTTGGTTTTACTGCAATAATAGTGGAACAATTTGTATGTTTAACTTATTTTAAAACCTGGAGATGGTAGCAAGCTGTTTGACAGTAAGATGGCAGCACCCTGAAACTGTTAGGTGCAGTCTCAGTTTAATAAGGTTTTTCCTAACCCTAACCCTAACCCTATACACTAAAATCAATTGCAACACAGTACAGCCTGTAATACTTGATGAAGTGTTCACTGAGATACAGAGAAGTACCAGACATCTATAGAGAGGCTTGGATCGCCCCTCTAAACTAGGTGCCACTAGTGGTGTCTTACTGACTGCTGTTATATGTTAAGCTTTTCTGATTCACCACATTTGGTAAATAGGGGTCATAGCTGCCTTTCTCTATCCAAATCAGTAATGTATGAAGCGTAAGCTTTAGATCTACTTGGACAATCATAAAAATTGTAGCCTAACACACTAATATATTCATAGCTTTATTTTCACCTGGGTTACAGACATCACTTTCATTTTGGCCATGATATCGCTGTTTAGATATGTTTAATTTTCTCTCCAAGCCTTGGAAAAGCCCTTGGTATGACAGGTTTCATATACTTCCTATAGAGGTATGCTGGGTAATTCTTGGGGTTGTCCACAATATTTTGGGTGATTTTTCACTCCAGTTTGTTCAGAGAAAGATTCACAGAACTTTACTTGTCCTGTTGGATGCATGCAAGGTGAAACTTGCAACCTCAGAGGTGTTGAATTCTAGTGACATCCACTGCTCATCACGATGCAATTACAGATTACCCCACAGCGATAGGTTGACCTGCAAATCTCCCCAACTACATGCCATTAGTGAGTTAACTTTCTGGGGTAGGAAATTACGATTCTGTCAGCATCGATTTGTCTTTAGAACAATAGATTACCTCATACTTGGCTCGTCTCATCATGAAAGGCCAAGAGGTCTTTGGAATCATCACTGGTATTCATTAGACATTTGAATGAGACTGTCTGAAACTGGTCACTGATCTGGAAGCATCTTGTTGTTTAATAAAACCATCATTAGATGTTTGTCTTGTAACTTGTATAATATATGCACACGTTTTAAAAGGAAAATACATTTTGATATAAATATTACACTCTATTGTCAGTCTATTACAAGAGTACCCTACAAAGCCAGACAGCAGAAACCGCCTGAGTACAGAAAGTGAAATAAAATGGTTTGGATATTGTCTCCTGCCCTGACAAAAAAGTATTGGTACAGAAGTGGACTGTATATCATTTAAAAGCCATTATAAGTATAATTTCTGTTGATATGAAATCTAAACCCTGATGACCGCTGACCTTTATAACATACAAAAACGAGTTACTGCTGTTTGTCTTTGTTGGGCAGCATCATATCAGTACCCAGGACAGCGTTTAAAATTCAAGGTGGAATGTATACATGACTTTTAGGGCAAATGTTCTAAATATATCTAGCATCACCTGAGCCATAAAGTTAGGGACCATTTAATAGAAAAGTGAGTACTTTGCCCCGTCTCAACCTTGGGAGTGATTATTCTCATAAGCATAAAGCCGCAGTGCATGACAACGTTGCATGAGCAGCTATTTTAATTTGGTGGTGCAAAGGGAGGTCCTCCGAAGCCAGGCTGTGTTTGATGAAGGTGCTATCACCCTCAATGAGAGGAATAATTATCACAACAACACATACATAAGCCCTCTATTAGATTAAGGGCCATTTTAATAGACTCCCAGCAAGAGGGGGAGTGGTAGCTTAATGTAATTGGTTACAAGACGACATGCAGAGCGAAGCATCAGGAAAAATGAACCAGACTTTTAGGACCGTCTCTATCTCTTTTTTTCCTTTTTCCCTCTCCTGCTCAAGCTTTATTTGACCATTCTAATCTCTCCTGTCTCCTGTTCTCACAAGTGTGTCATATAAATGGCTTGTGTATTCTGGTTATTTTTCCCATCCATAATACATGTGGTATCTAAATCCTGCTGGCGTGTGCAGGAAAAAGGGGGAGATAGATAGACAGAGAGAGACAGAGAGAGAGAGAGAGAGAGAGAGAGAGAGAGAGATGGCTTGCTAATGGTGTGAGGCATACAGCCTCAGAACAAAGTGGCAGAAATATATAAGCCAAGGAGAGACAGAGGAGAGGCTTCGCACTGTGGTCTGCTGGTTGAGTAGTGGTGATTTGAGAGTTTTGAGTTTTGAAAGGCTTCAGGCTGGGTTTGATCTGACCCTGCCCTTCGATATTCTAAATCTGGTGCCTAAGTTTTGCCTTGTAATCCTGACCGCAAGATCACATTTTGATTCAGTTCACTTGGAAGCATAAATTCTTTATTTTTCTTTAGCCAGCAGCACCAGAGGACTTTCTGTCGTGTATAGATCAATGGGTAGCACACGGCTGCAGCATTGCCAGAGCTACAGTTTTGTCTTGTTACTACAAAAAGGTTTGTCCTCATGTTACTTTAAGGCACTTTAGATTAAAGCATCCAACAAACAGCAGACGTTAAATCTAGACCGTTATTCAGGCCTGTAGTTATGCTCCCATGTGAGTTCTAGGTATCTGTATTCAACTGTCATTTTTATATTGCATTTAATGATTGAGATGAATTCTTCTCAACACACTCTATCATTATTTAGTCTTTCTTGTGTACTGTATTTACCCAACTTTTAATCCTTGTACTGTGACTGATGTGCATGATTTGTTGGTTATTAAATCAGCCATGGAAGTCTCATTCTTAGTACTTTTCTGGTTCCTTCCATTGCCTGAAAGTAAATCTTAACTCTTGTTGATGTCCACACAGACGCCTAGCGGGTAGCATGCCTGCACAACTACCCTGTGGTTGACTGTTTCCCTTTTTATTTTTTCACTCATCTGCACTCATATATATGCAACATCCTATGAATCTTTCAGCTTTTTTACCCTGAGCTAGACAATATCAAGGCAACATGAATGTCATCTGTTTCAGAGAGATTATAAAAAGAAATAAAATTTGCTCTGCGCCTTTAGAATATCTCACAGCAAACACAAAAGAAATCTTTTTCTATTGTTTTTTTTTATTATTGTTGTTTTTGGAGAATTAAAATTTTTTCTTATACATGTTTTGTTTTGCAGCACTGCTTTATGCATATTGAGAAGATCTTCTGTCTCCTCATATATTGTACAACAAAGCCCAGAAAAACAGGTGTCCATTTAGAGATTATTTACTGTAAGTGTACCAGTCAAAACTTAACTACACACCTCTCTGCTTCTTGCAGGGTTCATGGAAAGTACAAAAAACTTTTTTTTATTCCCCAGCATATCAAACTACAGTACAAGAGGATGAACCAAAAGGAAACAACAAAACAAAATAATTTTGTTTCGCTTCTATTTTCTCCTTCTGATCCCAGATTTGTCCAAAGGCACTACCTTTGAATTGAAAGAGCTGTCAAAAGTCACATGAAAAGATGGTTAGAGGATGCCAGATCAAGAACATCACCCTAATATCTTTAATGATGTAAGTGGTAAGAACATTCAGAGGCTGCATCTCCTGATCTCAAGTCCGTGGGACTGAATAATTATATCTGCCAGCTGTTATACAAAAGTAATGCTCTTCACCCTTCTCAGCCTCCAGAACCCAATCTAGATTGCTTGAATGACAGCACTGCAAAAGCTCTGGAAAGAGGAAAAAAGTGAGAGTAACTGAACTGGAATAGAAGTGTCGTGGAAGGAAGATGGATTCCTGTGCTCTCAGTGGAAAGCTGTCATAACAGTCCTCAGCAGCTGTTCTGGGAGCAGCTAGGAGTCGCTGGAAATATGTCACATGCACCTCCACTCCTCTATACAGGCCCAGGCAGGAGTCCCAGCTAACTGTGTCACATTTCCATCTCATTGTGGTGGAAGCCACCCAACAGGGAGGGAACAGAGCATGGAGGAGCCAGGGCACAGGAGGAGGATCCTTTAATTTAGTCTAGGAGGAGAGGTTTAAGCCTCTATCTTATCAAGGAAGGAGCGCGCAGCATGAAGCATTGCAGCCTTACAGTATGTTGCCCTCTCCTATCATTTACTTTCATCACAGCACCTCGATCAGATATGTTGTTTTGAGGAGTGACTGTGTAATGGGTGTTAACAGATATTCTCTTTGCTGTGCATTATTGTGCTTTAACTATTGTGCAGCCGAATTGGTATGTTTTCCTCTCAACGCAGTGTAAAAACGTACTGCATTAACAGCAAGAGCAACCACAGTGAGTAGTTGGGAGATCCAGAGAGTAAAACTTGTGTCATCCCCCATAAGACTCAGCCTCTGGCCCTACAGGAGGCAGTTTAAACTTTGGAGATTATGAATGCCCACCAGACTCTTAGGCCATGCTTGCCTCCTCAGCCCTAAAAGCTCTGCACTATGAATTATTCTTTGCTGCAATAGCTTCACTATGGCAATGCTGGCACTTTGGCGAATCACCAAATTAAAACTGTTCCTTCCATAATTCTTTCATCACTCAGTGTATAAGAGATGTTTTAGATACTACATAGTGATGTTAAAGACATGCCTTTGAATAGGTCTCTAAATCAAGTTGTCTTAGATACGTAAGGGTAATGAACTGAAGGTAAAAAGTATTTTAGATATGACTGTTTTAGACATGTATGGCGTGAATTTATATTTTAACTGTTTTGATGTACAACAAAGCATTCCATCAATATGTTATTAATACGATGCAGTTTTCATGATCCAATGCCATTAATTATCAACTATGTAATGTAATTAAAGTTATTTTTAATATCTGTAACAAGGAATGAGGCCTCAAGGTATCATTTTCTATGATTCACTCGGTCCTCTGTATAAGGTATGTGAATATTTGTATGACTTATATCTTTGCATATCCATTTGTGGCATCTCTCCAGCTTACTTTTCAATTGTCTCTAGATTCTGCCTTACATTGACCCTGGCTTCATTATTAGCTGTCTAGTGTCTGCTAGATACACACTGTGGGAAATGCTGGGAGAACTGAATGTGTTTAATGCACCCCCCATATGCTCTTTGTCTACACAGTTTTATTATGACATTTACTGTATATGAATTTGACAGCTTAGTATTCCAAATGATAATAATTTAAAAAGTCAACTACAACATATACAGCTATGACTATTAAGGGATTCTCCTGCCTTGCAATGCATCTCCATCAGTCCACTACACTGCAGGATTATGAAAGCTAGTTGGACCATAATGATGTGGACGCAACAAGTAGAAGTGGTGGCTAGTCAACGAATGGTGACACCTTGGATTGTTAGTGTCCATTCCCATGACAGCACAAGATGAAGAAAAAAAAAAAGAGTATATCATCATGAGAAAGGGGAATTCCAATATTTGTGCTATAGGTTTTCTCTGTTCAGTTTAACAGAACTACATGTGTGTTCCTTGTATTTTAGAATGAATGTACTAACTATTGATAGTATGAAATGTGTTTTCTTGATGCTGATATGTACAGATATTATCCATCCTCTTAGAGTAGTGGGCAAGACTGAATATGTTGAAGAGTGGTGCCATGATGTGGTGATTGAATGCTGATGTTCAGGCAAGCAGCAACATAACTGATCCAATGAAAATATCCTGGAGTAATTGGTATCTAGGAGTCAGGTGCGGGAAACCTATTGTTTTTGTTAAGATTTTTCTTTTGCTACATTTAAATGATCTGGAGCTCAGAAACATAAGCTCATAAATCCCAGAGCAACCGAACTTAATGGATAGGTTACAAATCTCTCCCAAACAATTACACCGATCAGCCAGATGGTGGTGTTATAACAAGCAACTTTATGTTTTAGCCAATAACTCCTGAACCATATGGCGTAGCATCAACTTTTCCCCCTTCTGATTCCTTGACTCAAGACAAATCCATTACACAAACTGGCTTTCCTTTCTGCTATAATAGTAACTTGATGCATTAACAGAGTTGACAACTATGATGCACAAACTGGTAGGGAGGTATAATTCTTAAATACTTCATGCTAGAGCGATCAAAGTTGGTGGATGGGTTTCAACCCCCTACTCTACGCAGCCACAAAAAAAAAACATCACTCCAATCAGCCAGATGGTGGCGCTACAACAAGCAGCTTTACAGATTGTCCTAGAATCATTGTTTTTCCTCACAGAGCATCAAACTAATTTTACAATAGCACTTTTTATTACTCCTGCAAAGTTGACTCAGTCACCACCAAATTTTACAAAGCATATTTCAACTGCTGATTCTTGGCTATTCCAGAGAATTTGATGTGCGTAACCATTTAGCCAAGACACACAAATAACGCTGACAGCAAAGATTCATAAACCTAAATATTTAATGCTAGAGCAAACAAATGTCACATACATATTTGCGAAGGGGTTCCAAAGTGTGTCAGATCACATTTGGTTGTGCTCTATGATACAAATTGCCAATTTAGCAAATTGCCATATAGGCATCTGTGTGTGTTTGGCCCATGGGCTTGGATGCTGCTAATGCCTGCTTGCAGCAGTATTTGTTTTGGTATTTGTATTTGGTCTATTTGGTATTTTTTGTTTTCATTTGTCCCCTCCTGCATGTCTTCGTGGGTGGGTTTAATATTTTCCTAAAGAGTTTTCATTTTGCTAATTCTGTGGCAAAGAGCAGAGTGTGCAAGGCTACAATATATTTTCATATAGACTTGTGCATATAACATGTAGTGGCTGTGACAGATTGAAACCAAAATCATTTTTCACATCACGCCATGCTGGGCAGTGTAGATTTTTGATTAACAGCTGTGATCGAACTTGAGCCCCTCTCTCTGAGTCATTTCCCCGTGGCTGTCCAAAAGAAGTGAGTTGGATTTTGAGCTGTCTAAGACTTCAAAAGGGGTGAGAAGGGAAAGGAGCAGGGGAGTGAAAGAGGGAGACACATTGAGAGACAGGGCGGGGTGGGGGGTGAGGGAATGTACTTGAAAGTGAGACAGAGAGGCCAAGAAAGGGAGAGAGACAAAAAGGGGGTCGTGTGTTTGTGTGTGTGTGTGTCTGTCTGTTGGGAGGCAAAAGGCTGTTGGTGGTAAGCAGTTGCTTGGCAGTAGACCCAAAAAGTAGAAAACACATCACCTTTGCCCCAATTCTAAAGTGGTCATTTAAAAAAAATCTCAGAAAAGTTGCCAAGGGTTTAAAAAAGTATTGATTTTCCTTTCAGTTTGTGTGGAAAGCCTAAAGGAAAGCTGCTGAAGATGTGAGTTAGAGTACAGTAAATGTGTAAATATGGGACAAAATCCATAATGGGGAATACATTTCTTTCCTCTGGCTTCTCTCTTGTCAACATAAAATATAACATGACAGTAAACTGATATAGCCATTACTTGTTTATGATGTTGGGGGTGGAGAGGTAGCCGGGGAGGGCTTTTTATCAGTTCCCATTCCAAACACGTACTTGTGCCTTTTAATCTGCCACGTTAT
>OOFE01016426.1:0-26133 GCA_900323365.1 Monocentris japonica
TTTTGGAGTAGTGGCTTCCTCCTTGGGGAACAGCCTTTTAGGTTATGATGATACAGCACTGTCTTTACTGTGGATGTAGATACTTTTGTACCAGTTACCTCCAACATCTTTACCAGTTCCTTGACTGTTGTCCTGGGATGCATTTGAACCTTTCGCACCAACATATGTTCATCTCTAGGAGTCAGTACACGTCTCCTTCCTGAACGATGCGATGGCTGTGTGCTCCCGTGGTGTTTATATCTGTGTACTATTGTTTTTGCAGATGAACGTGGTACCTTCAAACGTTTGGAAATCGCTCCCAAGGAGAAACCAGACTTGGGAAAGTCTATATTTTTTTTTCTAATGTCTTGGCTGATTTCTTTAGATTTTCCCATGATGACAAGCAAAAGGACACTGGGTCTGAAGGGAGGCCCTAATATACAGCCACAGGGACGCCCCCAACTGACTCCCAATAATGACAATTAGCCAATCCGAAGCTTCTAAAGTCATGACATCAATTTCCGGAAGCTTCCAGGCTGTTTAAAGAGACAGCGAACTTGGTGTATGTAAACTTTTGACCTACTGGAATTCTGATATATCTGGATATCTGATCTAAAGTGAAATAAACTGTCTCTGATCAACTGTGAGAAAATTACTTTTATTCTGGACAAAGTAGATATCCTAACTGACTTGCCAAAAGACATGTATGGTAACATGAAGTCTCTGGAGTGGTGATTCTTTTAGTTTTAATGTCTTAAGCGTAAGTGTATGTAAACTTCCGACCTCAACTGTACATACATATATAACAATATTTAATACTTCCTCTTCTCTCCCATCAGATTGCTGCCAGTCTTGAGAAGAATCTAATTCCCAGACTAACCAGCTCTCCTCCAGACATCGAAGCCCTGAGACTCTACCTCACTCTCCCAGAATGTCCACTCTTCAGCGACCCAAACACATACGTGACTCTCGCCATCCCATTTGCGAAATCGCTCATCAGCCTTAAAGAAACGCCACTGAAAGTGCTAGGTAGGATGATGCTGCATGTTTATTGCACTGCCATTGTCTCTTTCTTGTAATAGATTTGTTTCATAAGGGATCTTTGGTTTCTTATTTGCTTCAGGAAACTGGTGGTCTACGTTTGAGCCCCCGGTCTTTCAGCGGCTAGTTGAGTTGTACAAGGAGGTGGTGGTGTATCTGCTCAGGATGCACAAGGTGGGCATTCCTCAAACAGAGCAGAGAATTTTCACCTGCTTCCTGGACACGTCACTCCGACTCTTGGAGATCCTGCATGCGGTGAGCACTGAGAAAAGCTGTGGGTTTGTCTTACCACGGCCCTCACGTCAGGCTCATATATACTTCCTCTAAAATTCAATTCTCATCTCAGTATTTCCAAGCACTACATGACAGTGATATGTTGTTAATGCCTCAGGTGAGTGAGCGAGCAGGACACATCATACAGTACGATAAATTCTACATTCACGAGTTGGATGACCTGATAGACATCAGAAACGACTACATCACATGGATCCAGCAGCAGATGTACCCTATGGTGAGTCCACTTTTACATCACAAATGTAGCACATTTACAGCTACACTGACATTGCTGATCATTCAACACATTTTTCAAGGTAAATGATGCATTTGTTTGATTTGCTTATGCCTCTGTATCCTCAGGGTCACAATGGTGCGGTCACCCTGTGCAGGTATCCTTTTGTATTTGATGCCCAAGCAAAGACCACACTGCTTCAAACTGATGCTGTCATACAAATGCAGGTAACATAATATATCACGGGTGGAACACTTCAATCCAAAGTGCCTTACTGCTTTCTGCATAGGTGGCCCCAGTGGTAATCGAACATCTAAACTTGGCAGTGTCCGTGCCATGCTCTACTTCACTGAGCTATACAGGACCACACCGATAGAGATTAATAACGTTTTTTCCCCCCAAGTGGTTTCACTCTACTAAGTGAAGTCAGGGCACAAATGCAGTTGTATAATTTTGCCCTAGAACAACTGTAGTATTGTCTGAAAATACATAGCTCTTATGGTTCACTTGCTCTGTATTGCTAGATGGCAGTGGACCAGGCGCAGAGGCAAAACTTTAGTTCCATGTTCCTACCGGTGGTGGAGTCCGTTAACCCCTGTCTCATCCTCATCGTCCGGAGGGAAAACATCGTTGGAGACACCATGGAAGTCCTCAGAAAGTCCAAAAATGTTGACTACAAGAAACCACTCAAGGTTTATTAATTAGTTGTTGAAGAAAAACATGTATTCTACTGAACATCCCTCTTAAAGTCTAAAAACAAACCAAAGAAATGAAGTAATCTTCAAGATTCTATGAAAAAAGATCACAAAACTGACCACCAGCGGTGACTTATAGCAAGGTGCACTAAACTCAGTAGTTTCATTGAAGGGCTCATGTGATTAACTAATGCATAATCTATTATCCCAGTGTTACAAAAAAAAAATATTCAGGATTCTTCAAATATTATTTAGCGTAAAGTGTTGCAGTTACTGAAATATATTTAGTAAGCTTAGTGCAACTGTGTTGAGGGAAAAGTTGATAAGAATGAATTGTGCACTATCCATTTATTGTGCTATATCAAGTCATACAAAGTACTGTCAAGGTGCTAACGATGGTGATAAAACTCATGGCAGGTGATCTTTGTTGGAGAGGAGGCAGTCGACGCAGGCGGTGTGAGAAAGGAATTCTTCCTTCTGATCATGAGAGAACTACTGGATCCCAAATATGGGATGTTTCGTTACTATGAGGAGTCCAGGCTCATCTGGTTTTCAAATAAGGTACATGTGATTCACCTTCCTCCCCTCAGCGCTAAAACTTTGATCAAGGGCTGCGTTTACATGCACCTTAATATTATGTCCTTAATATTGGAGATACTTTCTCTTACCTGGGATATGTAAACATGTTATCCTTTACACCGTTTTCAGTTTGCACAAGCTCAGTGTAGTCGTAACAATCTTACTTTATGAGCTAAATCTTTGTTGGAGGGACACAAATGGGCAGAAATTGTGTTTATTTGTGGGTACATGGATACAGAGATATTTAAGAGTGAAACTACCTCTCGAATAAGACCTTAAGGACATAAACCAGTATCCGGGATATTGTGCGCATGTAAATGTAGCCAGTTTTGTTGTCTTCTCTAAAATCTCAATGTCCCTTCCAGACCTTCGAGGACATCGACTTGTTCCACCTCATCGGGGTTATCTGCGGTCTGGCCATCTACAACCTCACCATAGTGGAGCTCCACTTCCCAGTGGCCCTTTACAAGAAGCTTTTGAAGAGGAACCCAACACTAGATGACCTGAAAGAGCTGATGCCAGATGTGGGAAGGTCAGATCAAGGAACAGTCATCTGAGGTTTCCCTTTAACATGTTTATGAACTTTAATTTACCTTGGTATTGTGTTTCAGTGTATGTCAACATTCAATCTATTGGCTCTCAGTGTTGCAATTGTAGCATTGCACTATGGAGTGTGGGATTCAGAAGATTTGATAAGACCTCTTAAGTCAGTTAAGGAACATTATATGGTAAAATGTGTGGGCCTAATTCTATCTCCCCCCTAAAACTAGGAGTCTGCAGCAGTTACTGGACTACACAGAAGACGACCTTGAGGACACGTTCTGCTTGAACTTCACAGTAGGTCTCAAACCCAAATACATGCAGCGCTGTGTTGCACATAGTATAGAATAAACAGTTGTCATATCTATGTCCTGTCATGGCAAAGTTTAAACAATGAAAAATTCTTCAGGTCACAGAGGAAAACTTTGGTGCCACAGAAGTCTTGGAACTTATACCTAATGGTGAGGATATCAGTGTTAATAAATCAAACAGGTAACTTTTCAAACTCTTCTTGCCAATCTCGTTAGCAAATGTAAACAAAACATTTTCTAGGCTAGTCTAGATAAGCTCTCAACAAACTGAGATTCAGTCGCTGAGCCGCTGATTGTTTTGAGGAATAAATCTGCTAAGTTAAACACTTTTCTAACTGACGAGACAGCCATACTTTGTTTCCAAGCTTTTGGCCATTTGAAGGATTAAAAATAGTTTTTCATTCATGACCATTTGTGAGGATTTCAAACTTTGTTTTGTATTCATTTTAAACAAAACAATATTTGATTTGGATTTTGACAACAGGAACCTTAAAGTACAATTGATGCTTTTGATTGCTTTTCAAAATTACAATTTGTTTTGTGGACGTGGATTTAGCATAGTCATTTATTTCAGCCTAGACTTGCCCCATGTCAAGGAATCTGACCCAATAGCTAGCTGCTGACTCTTTGGCTCATCTTTAACATTTACATCTGAAACTGAAGCCTGCCAAAGGGCTGCTCATTGTCTCCTACAAGCACAATTGGATCGTGCAGCACAGGGTCCACTACTGAGTGCTGGTACTGTAGCCATGGATCATGAGCTGTCCTTTCCCCGAGTCTGAGATTCCAGCTGGAAACCAGGACAGAAGTCTAGACATTGTGTGAATGAGGCTGTCCTGGCACCCTCAGGCACTACACCTGCTCCTTCCCTGGTAGTGATATGGATGAAGGCATAGGCCAACACCAGTATATAAAGAGTATGGGTGTCTGTTCTCCTGATGGACAGGAGTGTACTTCAGGATTCCATGATGGCGCTCCATTAAAGACAAGGGTCCCCAACCTCTTTCCAGGGGTCCTTTTAACTCACCTGCAGAATCTGTATTGCGGTATCACTATAGCATCATTACTGCTTGCATAATTCTTCTAGTTTTAGAAATCTGGTTATATTTTGTCTTCACATGTAACTTGACATGTAATATTTTTATTGTAAAAATCACTTTAAAGTTGACTCCTTCTTTCCCCAGGCACGAGTTTGTCAACGCATATGTAGACTACATTTTCAACAGATCAGTGGCCCCACTTTTTGAGTCCTTCTATGCGGGGTTCCATAAAGTGTGTGGTGGAAAGGTCCTGGAGCTGTTCCAGCCAAATGAACTGCAAGCCATGGTCATTGGCAACACCAACTACGACTGGAAGGAGCTTGAAAAGGTATTACAGTCTCAGATATTTTTGTTTTGTAATGATCATCTTCAAAGACACTTTCCTGATATATAGCGCAAAGCCCTGTTTGTATGAGACTAGTATTACATGGGATCCTAATGAACTGAACTTGACATGCCCCCAGACACAACCTTTATATGTCCTTGATATAGGAAGTCTAAAATTACACATATTCTGATGCCTAAATAATTTGGTAATATGAACATCAGAAGAATTCATAACAATTCTAAAAGCAAACTGCTATTGAGGGAAAATTGCTACAGTTTCAATAACATATGACAATATAGCAAAGTAAAACAATCAACTATATATTTGCACTTACAGTGTCACCTGCAAACAATTTGGAGCAAGTTTTCTATTTCAAAATGTAACTCTGCAAAGCCCAAATTCACAAGGACATGGATTTACACACAATTATTATCAGGGAACCCTTTACTTTGCACATTACTGACATGGTAGACTCACCATATAAAGAGTACAGCGTATTACTACACATTATTACTCCCCAGTTAATACTAGCCCCAAACAAATAGTACTTTTAGTATACTTGCTACAGTATAATGCCCTAAAATCATGGGCGGCAGGCTATCCAACAGGACTCAGTGTATATGATAGTACAAAGAGTTTTTGTCTTTACTTTTCAGAGTACTGAATACAAAGGAGAGTACTGGGCTGATCATCCGACAATCAGGTTCTTTTGGGAGGTGTTCCACGATCTTCCGTTAGAGAAGAAAAAACAGTTTCTCTGTAAGTGCTGCCCTCCATGTCCAACTGTTTTTAAGACAGTCATAGAAATTGTTGTTTGTGTCAGGTGAAATTATACCTGTTTTTGTACAGCTGGAATAGTGAAACGATGCCTCTTGGCTTCAGTGTTCCTCACAGGAAGTGACCGCATACCCATCTTGGGCATGAAAAGCCTGAAGCTGGTGATCCAGCCTACCGGTGGAGGGGAGCATTACCTACCTGTCGCACACACCTGCTTCAACCTGCTGGACCTGCCCAAGTACGCAAGTCTAGAGGCCCTCCGTTACAAGCTTCTCCAGGCTATAGATCACAATCAAGGCTTCAATCTTGCCTGATGGCACACAAAAAATGCCTAGAACTCCACACCCAGACTGTTGATGGTAATCACACACCCAATTTTTTTTTGCCTCAGACTTTTGTCTGCTCTGAATCCTGCTCTAAGACTTAAACTGTCATTGGCGTGAAAAAAGAACACTTTGCAGGTGGCCAAATGACACTTCAAAAGGCTTAAGGGTTGGATGGCTGGACTTTCAAATTAATCTTGACTTTGATATTTCAGCAATTTCTTTTCATGCTACTACAGTATTTGATGCTCAATTCACTTAAAGTTGAATTCACATTATTTGATATGTCTATTATAGATACACTTTTATTCATGTTTAGATATGATTAGTGTAATGAAGCCAAAGTACTGGTATACACTTTGACTCTGAGCTCAGAAAATGTAAATTAACACGAATGAATCCTATCGTGACAATTGTTGAGGAGTGCAGTATGAAGACGTATGCTTTTGAATTTGAGTGGATTTTCTTGGCTGTAAGCCTTAAACAAGCCACAAATAAAAATAAATTACAGCCATGGAAATTTGAGTTACTTTGGGAATGAAACTCCATCCATTAGTTCAATTCAGTTCAGAACAATATCACTTGGATCACTAGTTGATTATTGATTTGATTTATTGCAGCATCTCACCGTCATGCAATTATGGACTAAAATTCATTGCAGTATGAATGATTGAAGAAATAATTGGCAGTTATTTTTCACTGTATATGTAGCCTGCTGAAAATGATCCATTATATACTTTACTGTTAAGGAAGTGTACATCTTAAAAGTGTCTACAGGCAAAGCATGTCTTTTTTTTTTTTTAAATATTTGAAAACTGCTTTAGTTTTGCATAGCTATATATATATACACTGGCTATCACAAGTTCTCAGCTGTGGCCCCACGTTTAGATATAACTTGGTGCCACAATTTGGAGAATGCTGAAACAAAGGTTTCTCACCAGACACTTCAAATGATCTTTATAATTCTCCAGATAATTAAGTCACAATTTTACTCTAATATGGCATGCAAACATAATGATCACTGAAATTATAGCATATTTCCCTGCCATTATATCAATGTGAGTGGTTCCACACTAACTCAAAGCAGTGGAGTTCAGATTAACAGTTTAAGTATCCTTTGACAGAACATGATTTCCCATTTCAGATCTACCAGAATAATGAGGAAGATGTTGATCTGTTCCCTTAATAAAAACCTTCAAAGATTTCTATCGCAACAATTCAGATCAGGTTTACATTTTAATTATAGTAAACTATATATATATATATATATATATATGTTCAGTGATATGCACACATTGTTGTACATGGCAGTGAGTGAGGCAATTAGTGGTGACAGTGTTGTCCCAGTCTTACGAAGCTTGCATTAAATTTTGCTTCAGTGCGGCAACTCATGGTGGATCAGCTTATAGTGAGACCCACAGGAAGGACAGCGCTGGGAATCTCCCTCGTGAAGCCAGAACCACACAATAGCAGTGTTGTCTTCCTCACCTACAGAGCATTACATTTTGGTCAACTTAGTTATTCATGTACACTAGCAAAAGAAATCATTAGGCTTGATCTTCAATGTACAGCATCAATGTGGCACTTACATAGACAGCCCACCAGCCTCTTAGTACCGATGCACGGGACAATGTGAGGGTCTTCCTTGGTTCCAGCATACTCCTTGGGCTTCAGCATGCTATAGGGATCCTGTAATGTACATTTAAGAAAAAATGAGCACCTTAGTTTAAAAGATTAGGCATAATATACTAGTCATCTTTTATACAGTAACCCACCTTTCCCTTTTTGAGGGCTTGCAGAGCACGTCGCTCCAATCCAGTGGCCTGTTCCTCATCTGTTGGTATTCCTGCAATTGTATGTCAACACCTGTTAATAAAACTTTAGACCCATTATAATTTGATCTTAATAAGGCAGCTAACTTGGACAGAATTACTGAAGTCTTCTTGTTCTGAAGAAGGCTTGTCACCTTCTTAACCTGACTGTTGTACACATAGTTTTGTTATTATGGGTCCTTGAGAGTATGAGAATTAAAGTGCACGTCTGCAACTGACACCACTCACACCAGGCCACTTCTGTCCTCTACCAGGATGCTGGCACAAACCCAACACACGTCTGCCAAAGAGGTGGGTCTAGCAGAGGCCTTTCCACCGGTTACAATCCAAATGACCTTCATTATTTGATTCAAACTTTGTAGTAATGTTTCGCTTTGCGCACAGCAATTTAAAAAAAAACACCGTGATGTGCGAGCACAAACAACGCTGGCACGGTGGATATTTGAATCCTCTTATTTTATGTGCGTGAAAATAAAGTGGTATCCAGTGAATAAAAAGCAACGTTGGTACGGTTCCAGATGTTGTGAGCAATAGACAACCGCCAACGGAAAAGCTACAGCTATACTTCCAGTCGAGCTAGCCCACTCAAATAAACTCTACTTCCATACATGACCTATGAGGAACAGATGGGCTTTCCTACAGCCTGCGTTAGATGTGAACTAGTGTAACTAAAGTCTTAATTTTAACTGTCTACAGCACAACCCATACCTTTCAGGGTGCCCATGGCGCGCTGTAGTGGTCTAGCCGCAACATTGTACCTCGTCAGCCGCAATGTTGTTGAACCGACTCGGAGCAGAAACCGTCCCGCCATGCCGGACTCTCTGACAGCCACGGAGTATGACTTGTAACTGTCAGTTGGACCCAAGTGACCCCGACTGCGGTTTGAGTGACAGATGATTGCCCATTCGCAGCACGAAAGTAGATGCGTTAACCAATGGAATTGCGCAGAGGGGGCGGGGGGAACAGGTAGAACGCTGTTGCCTACGAAGTTAGAAGTAAATCTCAGAAAGTAACAGCATATAGAAGATAAAGAATTTGTAGGTATTGTCTAAAAATAAACTGCTATAGTCGTCCCTGACAAAAAATTAATACGGCGTATCTGTAACCTTATTGTACGATATGGTATTTTCCTTCCTATCGTATCACTATAATATTCCTATAGGATTAGTTTTGCTGTGATATTTGCATACTTCTCAAATTTCTCTTTCACGCTCCAATTTCTATGACCGCTCTTTAATATCAGACAAATTTGCCACTTTCACAATATTTATTGTTTCATTATGGTTGAAAAACACTCAACCCAGCTTTCATAACACAGGAATACAGCACAAAAAAACAGCACTCAAATAAGACATTGATTTCCTGGAGGGAAAGCAGAGGCATTGAACGTGTTCAAGTCATGAATTAAAAACAAACAAGCAAACAAAACAAGCTGCTACTTAATTTGACAGTAATAATGTCTACTATTTGCTCATAATCTTTTAAAGCAAGAGAATAATAAACTTAACAGACTGTTCAGAAGAAAAAGGCAGCTGCACACTCATAGCTGCGATGCAGATTTATTTGGACATCCCACAAACCATCGTTTCAACAGACAATGCTTCTTTCTTGGGTTTGTGGGATGTCTAAATGAATCTGTGCAGCTACCTTTTTCTGAGTAAGTATGTAGCCCTGTTGGCCTGCACCCTATCACTACAGGTAAGGGTACATTTTTCTCATGTCATGCAATAAGGGGATGAAATATGTTTCATATATACATGAGTCTGTGTAGATGTTTCCACAAGACCTGCTCCATCTTCAAATTTTGTACCGTTCTTGTAGCAACATAAATTACCTTTTTACCTTTCTGTGACAATATTTTTTTATAGTCATATTGCATGATCTCCATTACAGTGGACAATATTAAATGATACACATTTGCAAAATAACAACAAAAACGATAACATTTAAATGTGATCCTTGAGTAAATTACATTACAGGTACGCCCAGGAATTCACTGTTACCTCAACCATTTTGCATTGGGTGTTGAGATTCCAAAAAGAGTCTGGGGCATCAAATGTGGGTTTCAGTGGATTGAAAAGAGATTTGACCACCTCTCCACTGTACATATGATAGACAGAGTTACAGCTAGATGAACTTTCCTACCACAATCAACAGACTTCACATTTGACCATGCAATGACAAGGAGAAAGACAATACTAGCATTTTAACAAAATGAAATTGCTGGTATGTTTAGATTTCATAATTTCTGAACTTCTGCAGTAGACTAGATGGTGAGTCTGCAGCCCACCGGAAACGCCGATGGTTGTAGTCACCTAGGCAATAAAGATGTAAAAAAATCAGTTTATTTCATTAGATCAACTACTGTGTCTAAACAATAGACTGATGATGTAATAATGATATTGACTAATAATATATTAACTCATAAGGATAAGTAGAATGCAATAATGTGCGTTATTACATTATTAGTCAATATTATTGTTACATCATCGGTTAATATCCTACACCCCTTATGAAGTCATAATTACTGGTTAATGTAATAAAGTGATGGTATTACATTATCACAATCATCAAATCATCTCATGATTATCAAAATAATTCCACAGTTATTACATTTTCAGTTGCTACAAGGCTTCATGTACATTTCCTATTTCAAATTTTCTTCTAGACCTTGCTTTCTTGACTGGACTTGACAATTATGGTGAATGTTCAAAATAATGTGTGTTCAGGGTGTCAAAAGATGATGAAAAACAAGCCTGTTGTTAAGACTTTCTGTGCAAATCCTAAACTTCAAGACATGAAAATTACAAAATTAAATGTCCATACTCACTTGAGGATGGCATGGCTTCATATGAGGGGATCCCTGGTGTTTCCTGTCCAAAATGAATGTCATCTGCTTGAGAAGTGACTGGGATCTCTGCTTTTGCGCCCTCCAACATCGGTTCCTTCTTACTTCTCACAGCCCAGTGCATTGACTGAAAACAGGTTACCACATAAATTGCTAGGCTCTCTTGTTATACAGATTAGACAGTATTTTGTAAAACTTAAATCAAAGTCACAAAGTTACATACTGTTTTTACAGAGTCATTCAAGGCTTGCCAGTCATGGAATCTAATAGTAACCCCACTTCTTCTCCAAAGGTCATAGTTTTTTCTTTTGCTTTCATTGCATAAAACCTCTTTGGCTTCCTGCAGCTTTTGAAAGTCTTCCACTACATTTTTTAAGAAAAAGAAAAAGATCATGGTATGACCTAGAAGAAGGCATAATAATATGCTCAGAAAATGAGAAGTGTCTCCTGTTTGCATGCAGCACTTATGTTATGTTGAAAAGGTGGGTTTACGCTCCACAGCCCTGGTTATAAAAAAGATGTTCTAAAAAATATGAAGTCTCACTTCAGCACTTGACATTTTCTAAAAAATAAAAAAACACAGTCACAGTTATGGTCCACATATGCACCTGCTGTTGGGTTGTTTGGGTGTTTGTCTGGGTGACATGCCAAGGCTCGAATCTTGTACTCGTTGACAATCTGTTCAGTCTGCAAGAAAAAAACATTTTAAGACTGCCTTTGTAATGCTAATTTATGGACATTATTTTTGATAATCCTTTCATTCTGAAATTTACAGAATCACTTCTGTAAGATAATATTGTTCAATGTATTCCAACACATTCAAATTTTAACAGCGTACTTTCTGTGTGACGAGAGGTCATAATCCAAATTCAATCTAATTTTGACACCCTACCTTTAATTTATTATTTTTTTAAATTCACTTTTAGACATATTTTAGTCCGTCTTTAAAAATATATTGCTCAATGTCTTGTATGATGTAGAGGTCTCAAAACCAAATTTATTCTCATTGCTGAGATCAGCCATAAAGACTTACTTTTGCTATTCCAAACCGAATTCAATATCATCTTTGACATTTTCCCTCTAATTTACGGATTATACTTTTGCTAATCCTTATCTTCCGGAATATCCAGTTTCCAATATCAAGTTACACAGTGTTAAACAGTGTTCAACAGTATTCATCTAACATTGGATATACTGTAGATGCGTGTCAAACTGTGATCAACTATTGGGTGCAAATAATGTAATACAACATATCAAGACACCACACCGACAGCACTACTGGTCCTATGGACAGCCTTTGGTAACACGTCAACAGGTCTATGTGGGTCAGACTATTCTCTGGAGCAATGCATCATCCATGAGCTTTAGATTTCACAGTCTGCACATTACTTATTATATGTCGATGCGCACACCCGCAATTTATATTTTCTTCCACCGCTCAACCCTTGAACAAGTATGATTTTGATTAGAACTAAGACAACCATTACGCCGCCCAGCAAATACGCTGAGCCTGTTTAAACCGCCGTCTGCGACAACTTACCGACGACAATTCATCACATCCTAATAACCCGTAGTAATCCTCCAAGTCCTCTGGATTGCAATTCAAAACGGCCTCCATAAAACATAAAAATGTGTTGGGCAAATTGGTAGGATTTGTTTCTATGGACCTCCGTGAATGTCTGCTACCTTGGGATCACAGCTGTAGCCTGGAGCTTGCTGCTGGGCTCCCCCTCGCTGCTGCTGTTGGTCACTCCCTGGCGATATTATAGAGCTATGCTGAAAGTTAGCTATTATTTTGTCAGTTACGTGCTGTTTTAGTAATGGATTTGTAATTTCGTCATTATGTGTATGGGGGCGTAACGTGTACACATCAAAGTATGCATTATCACGGGTTTGAAATTCACGTGTTCGTCTAACAACTCATGGAAACGTACGAGTCATTTTTTTTACCACGTCACAAAAACTGCGTTCAAGTGCTTCTCGTAGGTTTCCGCTTCCACCTGTCGCTTATTCGAGTGGATTTTGTAGTAAATACCTAAATGGACCCTAACAAGGTAGAATTTTGGTGGGTGTTGTTTTCTCTTAGAAATCAAGCGGCACGTAGCAATTTTGTGCTCCAGAGGCAAAAGAAAGAGGAGAAAATGTGCAGCAGGTATCTAATTGATGTTTTAATCAATTAACTTTTATCAATGAACGAAGGTTGTGAGTAATACATCATTTTTACCATCTATTGTTGACACGACCCGCATGCTTTCCGACCCCAAAATGTCACATCGGGTATCATAAAACAGTCCGACTTCCCCAGGCTTACTTACCACTTGGTTGTGTCGTTTGTGTGGGCTTATATTCGTTATCTATGTTTCCGACAGAACTTGAAGGGAGAAATATGTTGTTATGGTTTGACGTCATCGACGTAAAGCGGTGACTCGCAACTACTGGTGGAGAATGAGTCACGTGCACCATGCAAATCATCCAGCTGTCTGAGAGGAAGAATCTGTTCAGCACACAGCTCTCAGCGGCTCTACGGGCTGAAGATGGCGGACGGAGAGAACAGTCTTGGTACGGCCTGTTCAAGCGCCTCCGATATGGACGAACCTGCTGCGAAGAAGTCCAAAATCAGCACGGTGATAAATTATGGATTCAAAGTCGCCGAGGCGGATCAAATCTCATGTCTATCGGAGGCCGCTGAGAGCTGGGAGGCAGCGGTGAAATCTGCGCAGCCAGCGGAGGAGGTTGAGCCGGTGATGGCGGTAGAACAGGCCCCAGCAGCACTAGGCGGAGACAATGGACTTGGACTGCTCGTCTCGGAGCCTCACAAAACGGCAGTGAAACTAGACGACAACACTGTACTTGGGACAGTTGGGGAGGCTACAGGTATGAAAACGGGCATGGATTTAACAGAGCTTCTCGTGTTTACGTGTCTGATAGTGCGTAGCGCTTGTTTTTCCAACTTGCCGGCGAGCTTGCTAAGCTAGCACCCTAAACAGCAAAGATAAGTTGGCTAACATTGAACACAGTAGATATGTCTGAGGGTTGAGAGTTGCACACTGAACAGGATAGCAACTTAAGCTTTGCCCCAGTTAAACAGAAAGGAGAACAAGGCCATTTTCAGTGATACCGACCATCGGGATTTATTTCCCGGTGCATCACGCGGGGTAGCAGCTTACCAGTGGTAGCGTTTGCTAGCCAGTTTACAGCTTGCCCCACTACCCCGCGTCAGGTTGGATATTGGTCATAGCTGATCCTCGTGTGTATTGTATACCTGGCATCATATCTGAGTTGCGTTACACGCCACACCATTGCTTCTATCATTACAACGACAAGATTCCCTTTTGGTCTTTTAGTAAACATTGTCCCGACTTGTCTCAACACAGATTTTCTTGGGCATGACGACCTTCCATCCAATGGTCTAGCTGACACCCCAGACCACACCAACGAGGAAGATGACAGATCCTCACATGCAAGCTCCAGTGACTGGACACCTCAACCGCAAATAGGTAGCGAATTTAAGTTGCCAAAAGTCCTACCTTTAATGCTCATGATTTTTTAATTCTCTGATATCACCTGTATGTAACTGTTTAGTTGATTGGAAGATATTTGAAATCAATTTGGGTTGCAACCAGTGGCTCAGTACAAACATCTTGGATGTTCTTGACTAGGTTCCTACAGTTTCATCCAACAACACATCAGAGAGACTGATCCAAGAACCATTCTGAAAGACTTGCTTCCTGAGACTGTACTACCACCTGATTTAGATGATATGACGCTATGGCAGATAATCATCAACATCTCAGAACCGCCGAAAAGAAAGAAGCGCAAGGATATTAACACCTTGGAGGATGTGGTCAGGCTACTCCACGAAAGTAAAAAGATCCTTGTTCTGACTGGTGCTGGGGTATGTGTTCACATTGGCATTATACTGTTGTGTTATTTCAACTAACCTGTGTTGGATTAATACATAGTACTGATGATGGAGTTTCACATTTGGTGTAAAACAGAATATTTGCATTCTTTCTTGCAGGTGTCAGTTTCATGTGGAATACCAGACTTTCGCTCCAGAGATGGTATTTATGCAAGACTTGCTGTAGATTTTCCCGATCTTCCAGACCCTCAAGCTATGTTCGATATTGAGTACTTCAGAAGAGACCCAAGGCCCTTCTTCAAGTTTGCTAAGGTTTGTTTATTGTATGTTATTGTATGTTTTGTTTCTGAGTTGGCATGTTGTCATCTCATCTCATCTGTACCAGGACCGGTACGTCATGTAAGTCATGTACATTTTTTGTTTTTTTGTATAATGTAATGTTACAATGTGTTTACAAATCGGTGTTTTAAATGCACCCTCTTCTTTGCAGGAGATCTACCCTGGTCAGTTCCAGCCTTCACCCTGTCACAAGTTTATATCTATGCTGGATAAGCAGGGAAAGTTGCTGCGCAATTACACACAGAACATTGATACATTAGAACAAGTGGCTGGAGTTCAGAGGATTATCCAGTGCCACGGTAAGTTACATAACTAAAAGATTGGCCTTGTTTATTTTTTCTAATGATCCTACAGCAATTATGATTGATCACTAATACCTCTGCTTTTTAGGGTCATTTGCAACTGCATCCTGTCTTGTCTGTAAACACAAAGTGGATTGTGAGGCTGTAAGGGAAGACATCTTTAACCAGGTACTTGCTGAAGAATTAATTATAAAATGATGCGGGGCTGATGCTCATTTAATTGAAAAAGAATTACAATATTGGCTACTGCAATCTCTAAATCGCAAGAGGCTGCCATTTCTATAAAAGTAAGAAGGTGTTTCAGACAGCCGGTAAATGATGAAAATAAAAAAAAAAACATTCTTCCTGCAGGTTGTCCCTCGCTGTCCCAGATGTCCAGATATCCACTTGGCAATCATGAAACCTGATATTGTCTTCTTTGGAGAGAATCTTCCAGAAATGTTCCACAGAGCCATGAAGCAGGACAAGGATGAGGTGGACCTCTTGATCGTCATTGGCTCCTCACTTAAAGTCCGACCAGTTGCTCTCATCCCAAGTACGTTCCGTTTAGATGAATGGATGTCTTTCTTTTGGAAGATGCGTGCTGTGACCAATGCTTTAGTTATTGGACTTGCAGTAAATCCAAGCATATGTAACAGCTGTGTTTTTGTCTTTTTCCATCCAGACTCCATTCCTCATGAAGTGCCTCAGGTCCTGATCAATAGGGAGCAGCTGCCTCACCTCAACTTTGACGTTGAGCTACTTGGGGACTGTGACGTCATTGTCAATGAGCTCTGTCACCGGTTGGGTGGAGACTTTGAGCAGCTCTGCTACAACACTTTAAGACTCAATGAGATCACAGAGAAGCCCCCTCGATTACCAGCTCCCACAGAGCAGCCACCGTGCGAGGCCTTGTCTGCTTCCGGTGAGGCTACGCAGGGGGAACAGAAGCAACACAACACAGACTCAGTAGTCAAGCCCTCAGAGGAGGCGGGAAGTCAGAACGTCACAGACACTCCTGATGATAATGATGTACCCCCAGAGCCTTGTCCAGAGGCTCCGCGCCCCAGTGAAGAGACGGCTGAGTCGGCAGAGTCGCCAACAGAGGACCCACCGAGAGAAGAGGCTGCAGAAGTAAAGAGCCAAAACTCCAACCTTGAACTTCGTAGACGATGCTGGATGAGTCGAATCAACAGAAGTCCAGTCAGCAAACGCCTTGAGAGTAAGTTGGCAACCTTATTGATCTTGTTGATGAAACCTAGTTTTTGGCTGTGGCTAGTCAGTTTGTCTACCAGAAACTACCAGTTTCCGATGCAGATGACCACTGTGGCCAGTAGCTGAAAAAGTTAATTTCCCTCCCGGATAATATATATTTGAATATTTTTTTACACTAAGAACTGTGTAAAAATACAGATGCTGACCCAAATGTATACAGCATTTGAATGCATGCCGGTCAAATAATTAGAGATAGCACACTAATATACAATGACGTATCCTGTCAGCTTTCATATTTCTATCAAGCACTGAATCCAAGCTCCAACTTGATTGTGTGTTTTCCTCAGCATGTCAGTACCTATTTCAAGCACCAAATCACTACATCTTCCACGGGGCCGAAGTTTACTCCGACTCTGAAGATGAGACGTCGAGCTCCTGTGGGAGCGAGAGTGAGGACTCGGACTGCAGCGCCGACGGGATGGAAGAGGACAGCGAGCCCGAGGAAGCGAGCGCGCTGGCTGCAGACCGAGAGGCTTTCCTCAGAGACACAATACCACACACGCTAGCCAATGAGGCCATGTCAAGTGTACAGACAGACAATATTTCAGAAAATATTCAGAGCACCACACACCTTTAAGTGTAAACTACCCAATCGACAAAGCACTAATTGTCTTTTTTTTTTTTTTTTTTTATGTTTCGTATATTTTTGACTCATCAACCTTACCATTAATTTTCATAAAGTTGAGATTGAGTGACAACTTTGTGTGAATATGCAGCAAGTTCATTCTTTTTTTTTTCTAGTTTGTCTTTTCTGTGTCGAGTTTGGTCACGTGCATTGTGTCTGAAAGCTCATACTGTATACTACTTACTAAATAGGATGCAGTAGTTTTTTTTTCTGTATTTCTTTCAACATGTTCATCTCATTTTACATTTACAGTTTGACATTTAACTGATGCACATGTAGAGTGGCTTACAGTGAGTGCAAGCTTTAATTCCTAGAGCGCAACCATTACAAGCAACCAGAGTGCAAAGGTCAATCTCAATCCATAATGTGACATCATCTGTGGTTTCATGATGTGTTCTACAATTGGTATGTGGTACCGACATGAAACGTGGAAATGTTGTAAGCCTACTGCCTATTAAATAGTGGGTACTATGAGTTTCAGACACAGACATGAATGATCTTCAGGTGGTTTACTTGAACGCATTGTTTAACCTGCAATACAAACAGTTCAGCTCTGCCCTTCCATAAGGGTAAATACTGAAAAAAGGAACAGTACTCTTCGATTTAGACCAAAGAACACTTCATCAACTCTCTAAGTTAGCATAGATTTTGTGTTTTAAACCTGTCATTTAAGTCTTGAAAAAATATAACTATTTACAAAGTTTTTCTTCTGACGTGGCAGCTACTTTTTATGGTCATGCCTCTTATTTTTATACTCTAATATGAGACATACTCAGCAAAGAGTAGATGATAGTTTTTATTTGTCAAACGTTACATTAAGTTGTAATATTAAGCCTAAGGACTATATTCAATGGGTTGACATTGAAGAAATGGCACTTTTTCCTTCTTACAAAACCAGTTATGTTGCCCATGCCACTTTTCATAAAGAACGGTAGACCATTTTTATTCATTATAGATAGGAGTGAGCTGCCTGTAAAAATTCAGCGTTGTTGGTAGGTAGACAATGTTTGAGCCAATTTCTGTTGGATACATGTCTACACCAACATAATTCACATGCCATTTTATTTAAACATAATATTTTGTTTACAGTTTTAAGGGAATGAGGACTTTTTTACATTATTATAGCTGTTTATTATCTCCAGTGGGGTTTATTCTAAGTAAAAAGCCTCTTTAAACACTGATCATGCATTTCCATTATTTCATATGCATCCTCCATGTGTTCAAATCAATGTGCATCACTTAACGAGTTGGTTTCAATGCAGACCTAAAAGGTGCGCCCCCTGGCGCCTTCGAGTTGATCCCGTCTTTCCCTTCCATGCCTGTAAAGAACTACCAGAGAGTATACTGGAGAAGCGAGAGGTTTCATTCCCAGTTCCGTTTTGACATGCCTACTTCCGTCATCACGGGAATCCGGTGTTGGTAAGCAGGGTAGACCGATTCAATGAGTGTCACATTTGGCCCTTGTTTGATTCATCCAACACCGTGATGTTTAAGGACTTAGTGAGCGTTGTGAGACCCTGACATGCCAGGCTTGTGGAAAACTATTGTTTGGCAGCCGTTCCTGCTTTGCGCATGCGTAGTATGATTACGTCTAATGACAGGTAGGAATATCCATAAAGGTTTTACATGAATTAGCTGCTGTATGCATTAGCTAGCTATTCTGCTAGCTGGCTATTAATTAATATTGACTTTCAGACAGTCGCACGGTGTTCCGGTCCAGCGGACAAGGGTTTCCAATATGCTTCCAACTACCTTGATATTTCAGCTCAGGGTCTTTGGGGCTACATTGCTCTATTGCCTCAGCAGTCCCGTGATGCGACGTGTCGTAAAATTTCAGATAACCACAACAGCAGAGGCGAGATGGACCCTAAAGACGCTTGACACTTTCCCCGTTTACCCCGATTTCACAATTGAAATGCCTATCTATTAACGCTAGATTTCTCAACACACGAACGCTCGTGAGCATGGAAAATATGGAAGATGACCGTTTCCACGTTAACGACGACCACAATCACAACTATTGTGCGAGCAGCGGGGACGTCCATACGTATCTGCGAAGCCAATTGTCAGATGTAACGACAGTTCCCCAGCCTCTTCTCTGTTCACCGGTGCCTGGAGGAGAACCGGCGGGTCGTGGGAGGCTCTGGTCTGGTAGCACCGGGGGGTCAAAGTTCATGGACTCAGACTCGAGCAGCGAGGGCAGCGAAGTCAGCGAGACCGACAGCACAGCCCCATCAGCCTCCGTCGAGGGAAAATTCACCCTCAACTCTGCCTCAAAGTTTCGTAAGTTTCCTCAAAGCAGGCAAATTAAGTGTTCAGTATTTATCAGTCGGCCTGTCCGGCTAGTTCGCCTTACCCTTTAGTCACTGGCCTGTTTGTGTCCTACTCTCCGGCCTGCTCCAGTAACGATAACGTTACTGTGTAGACATGGATGCTTCCCCTGTTCTTGGTCTGCAAGGCCTTAGCTAAAATCACGACCTTGGCATAACGATGAGTACAAACCTGACCAGCTGTCCTCTTTTTATTCAGTTTTGAATGCAATGGCTGTAGAAGACTACCGGAAAAATCACTGGCCAAACCTGGAGAAAGCCATTGATCTTCTGCTCATTCAAAAGCCCACAGACCACATCTCGATTTCTTATGCACAGATCTACAGGTGAGACAATACAGACATGCCTGGAATACCAATGGGGCACAGGGCACATGGAGGGCCCTCGGACTACCTACTGCCCATAAAGCCTGGGCTTCACATGTTAATACATTTGTAATGTAAATTTATATTTGCACTTCCATACAATTTGCAGTCATGGAACACCTGGGAAATGGAACATGTGCATATAGTTTTGGAAATGTCATGACAATTTGTTGATAATCTTTAGTTTATTTTTTTCCAACCTGTGAAATGTTGAATGTGAAGCTAGGCTGCTTGTTGATCCACTTCCCTTTTGAGGAATAAAAACCCAAATCAGAAACATCCTGATGGTATAGGTCCTAAGTGATAGTTGCAGATCACATATTCAACGTAAAAAATTGCAACATAGATTCTGACCTGGAAATTGTGCGGTATGTCATGAAATAGTCATGGAAAAGTCATGGAATTTGTTGCAAAAAGGTGTAGGAACCCTGAGACTAACCCCAGCTCTCTTCATTAGTGGTGCATCGAGCAAGTTTTAGTATTGTGCGGCTAACTTATATGTTAGGGTGGGTATTAGACAGATGGCGGTGTGTGTGGTGGGGGTATTCCAGAAACGTACAACAACTGAGACAAATTGATATCAATATTCTGGCAAAAGGATTTCTTTGTGATTTAAACCAGAGTGTTGAGGCAACTCCTAGGGTACTGTTGCCAGTGAGAGTTGCCCCAAAAAGTTGCCTTGTCTGCCACTGATATTGGCTTGTATTCATCCCACTGTTTCATACTGATGATGCTCTGTGGTCTGAGTCTCATTTACCTTGTTTTCCCTAGTTACGTCTACAAGTGTGTTTGTCAACAGCACTCTGAACTGCTCTACAACGATCTGACATTAAAAATAATGACTCATCTGCAACGGGTCTCCTCCCACCTACAAGTAAGGAAGAGCTGGCCAAAGCAAATCCAAAATCAGGAAATTATTATCTACATTGTACCAGACCAATAAATACACTAATGCCTTTATTTTGTTCCCCAGGCCAGCCCACCTGAGGACTTCATTGAGAACTTCAACTTTGCACTGACCCAATACACAGCTTCCCTTCAGTGTATCGTTCCTGTATTTATGTACATGGTATGCGTCTTTTTGAGAAGGACTTTGTTGAATGTCTGTTTACGACTGGCCTGCGTGGAACCAATGACATTTAGAGCACGGTGGATACAACCAAATGTAAGTTCATTCTTGTTATGGGCTTTGGAGATTCTCATATACATCTTCGTCTTTTTTGCCAATTAATGTTTTCAGAACAAGTTCTACATTGAGACAAAGCTGAACCGAGACCTAAGAGAGGATCTGATGAAGTTGTTCGCTGATCATGTTGCGGAAAAACACGTCAACACACTGATGCGTGAGTACAGTGCTTCACCTTCATGGCCTGTTGGCTGTCAAATATTTCAAATTATTATGACCTGTTGATGACCTCTAAAAATGATGGTACCTTCTAACATCTGTAACGGAGAGAGGTCACCTAAACTGACTCCACATGTAGAAATACGGTCCTTTGCTCAAACTAAGCATGATCTTTTCATTTGTCTCAACTTAGTAGTACTGCCAAACACATGGCTTGTGGTTTGAGATGGGGAACTTTCCCTGAGAGGAAACTATCATCCATCAGCATAAATTCCACCTGTAACACGTACTTGTGTGTCTCTTCCAGCTCTTCTCATGAAAGCCCATTCCATGCCCTTCCAAGTCCAACCATCAACAATGGCCAATGTGGTTAAAGGCCTCTACAGCCTCCGGCCAGGTAATCCACGCCTTCTTACCTGTTCTGCCTTTTGATGTGATAACTAGCATCAGTCTAGCTGACTTAGGTGCAGTTAGTTTTTACTGAATGATCTCTTTGTGTGACTTGTTTGTCATGCCAGTGTTGTGTAATGCGATGAATGCAAATATGCTGTAAAACCCATTAGAAGATAACAAAGTTTTCTACTACAACTAGCTAATGTAATGGTTTTGTCTTCACAACACAAAGCAAAATGGACGTGCTCATTTAATTCATTGTTAACAAAAGGCTGTTTCCTGTTTCAGAGTGGGCCCAGCTAGCCCCGGCTCTCTTCTCTGGATTCATTCCCCAAATCAATCCTCCTGCCGTGGAGTCTCAGCTGTCCGATTACGCTGCTCACGACCAGAAACTGCAGATGGAGCTTTCCATGAACGGCTTCCCGCGGTGAGTAGACTAGTCTAGCACTCGTCACAGCGTCGGATTGCTAGCCATCGTGGTTGACGCTCCACCACTGGGGGTGGAACAACTCTCTGGGTATGTATTTTACTTGAACTTCACTAATGGACTGTCCCTGTTTTAATTCCAGAGGTGACCAGTCTCGCAAGAGGGCCAGTGATGACTGCTGATGGCGAGGTCCGGCATCGCCACATTTGCCACAAAACTATCACTGTGCCTCATGCGTCTTTATCAGAAACTGGCTCACTGCACTAGGTACAACGTTAACAATGTGTCATTTCCATCAAAGTCACAAAACACTGTGAACCGCAAGGATTTTATGATGATTTGTTGAGCAGAACTGGGATATTTTTGCTTAACCCACATGGCTCTGCTGAAAAGCACATTGATTTCAATATGGTGCTTGATCATGATGCATTCGCCTTCGCTATGTGTTACTGTATGTGCTCAGAGGGATTTCTTCCCGTTTTTTTCCTCATTTGAAGAGTGCCTTCCGGGTGTCTGTTTTGATCGGACATCGTAAAGAGGGATAGGTTGATAACAGATATATTTCATTCCTAACTTTTAACAATGAGACTGTCCCGTTTTGATCAACTAATCAAGACTCTCCACTGCTGCTAGCAAGATTGTTCCTGTGTGATTACTACAGATCTCTGGGTTTTCCTCATTGCCTGTGTAACCCAATAGTTGCATTCAACACAACCGGCATCAATTAATGCTCCTCTTTCGCCATAAGTTGCAGATGCAGCCTTACAGAAGGGTTCCTCAAGCTTATCACGTTAACGGATGTATGTTTTCTTATGCTGACAAACTTGGTTTTCTGACAAAAATGCTACGGTAAGAACGGAAGAAGTGAGAGGCATCGACTTCAGCTTTGATCCTCTTGTTTTCACTATGTTGGTAAACCAGATTGTATTTTCCAGGCATGCCAAAGATGATTTGCAGTGCTTTTTATTTCCTTTTTTATAGTAGGGATTCAAGCTGACGGTGTTATGTTGCTGCTGTACCTGTTATTGTACCAAGTCACTGAGCCAGTTAGTCAGTTTAGTTTCCTAAACTAAATGAGGTTTGAGCTTCGCTTGGCCTGTTTGTCCACCAGAGCTGAGTCCAACAGTGCTTGCAAATACCATTTCTGGTTTGTTTTAGCCTTAGGTGTGGGATGGATGCGGTTTGCCACGTAGGAGTGCCAGAACGCTTAGATAATCACAGGAAAGAATTTGAAAGTCAATTTAGTATACTTTTCTGTGTTTGACTTACCCGAATTGCCATCTGTTACTCCAAAAACAAAATATAAAAATGACATGCAAGTACTATTTGGCCCAGGTCTGGTGTACTTGACGGATCAAATGACCCTAACACATATATACCCTGTCAACAATGTATATAGTTCTCGTCTTTGCATGGTGGTCCGTAAACACTAGCTAGTGTCACAGATCCATTTTTGTTAAACGTTTAACTTGATTAGAAGTATTTGATACAAGTTCTTACACTGTTTTAAGTGTAATTTAGATGCTCAGGCTCAGATTGTCATTTTTGTTTCCCTCTCTGGGTGTTGGAAATGGTTCTCATTGTCTTATGTACAGACTGTTTTAAATAAACTAATTTCATGAATTCTGTATCACTGGACGGAGACATGATTTCTTTTCCCCATTCAAGCTTTTAAAGATGGACGTTCAATAAGGAAGCATTATAGTGAATCTGATAAAGTAGAATGCAATTAATATTATAGATGTCAAACATGGTACACACAATATTATACACTGATCTATAATATCTTGTTTGACTGGACTGAGGTGAGATAATTCCACTGGTTTCCAATGCAGTTTCAGAAGGAAGTGTCGGATCACTCCCTCAGTGTCAAGTAAATGAAACTTGATTCAAGGAAATTCTTGAAACAAGTTAATTTGCGTTGGAAACGAGTGAAATTGTCTCACCCCAATGGCAGATTATTTACTTGATTAAAGGAAACCCAAGTTTCTATGATAATGTTAGACTAAATTACTTGTTAAGATGGACATCAGTGTGACAGAACTCATTGCCTTGAAAGTGATTATTGCTGATAATCTGCTGTGTTAACATGAGTGTGTCAGAGGCTCAGCAAGGGGGCTTCTAATGGAGGTCTTTGACGGATTACTGTAGGTGCTGCACTGGAGGAGGAATCCCTTTACAGCACGCCCCCCCTGGCCAATGAACAGGGACGCCACCCAGAGACATGGGCCAGGCCTCCCCAAAATAACCTGCGACTACTGCACTGACAAATGTTGCTGCTTTTACTGGTGACAGGTTACCCTAGCTACTCGCCTCCATATTTTCCCATAAACTCGTAGGTTGACTCTGTGTAAGAAACCGGGAAGGCTGGGCAGCTGCCTTGTGTCCAAGATTTCCCCAGGTGGCGGCAACCGGAAGACCGGAATCCCCCTCTTTGAGCACAGGTGCACTCTGAGGATTTGCCAGTCCTAGACGGGGCCAGCTGGGTTTTTTTTCTGAAGGTAAAACACACCTCCCCCTCCTCCATTTACTTGTTGTTCATAGTGTCCCGTTGACTGCCATTTGGCATCAACCACCTAGGAGCTGGGTATAGCTTCAGAAAGTCTCTCACATTGACCCACAGGCAAGCATGGGCCTCTATTTTTGGTTGAAAGTGAATGTTATACAACCATTTAATTGTATTAACTCAACCTGCCTGGATGTGTAGTGCTGTGTTTAGCCAGGGCCTGTTCATCTGTATGGATTGTGACAATGCTATCTCAGTGAGCAATGCCCCGTTTATGATACGTAATGAATTCTGCTTCTGTAATTGAATTTCTCCCTGTGTCGGTTGATCAAAATCATGTTAATAAGGGCACCGAGGATGAGGGGGGGACTGCTTTTTTTTCCCTTGATTTTCGTCATGTAAACTGACCCCTTGCTATTATTAGATATGACTTGTTGGACTTGGAGGCTGTTTGCAAAGGATTAATGTACACAACAGCTGCAGCTACAGGTCTGTTGGAAGGGCATGGCTGCCTCTTAATTGCGCTGATTTGAGTGTCAGTAGCATATGTGTACCCTATCTCATGTCTGTATTCAATAACTACTCCGGGCTAGTGTCAAAAAAGTGGTGCAAAGACTGAACGTGATGGAAGTGTTCGTCTGAGATGGACAGGGAAGAGTAAAGCTTGCCTGAATCCGATGAGATCTAGTGTCGGTGCACGAACCCGATATCCTGCCGAGGATACAAGAGAGTTGAAATTATCCTAAAATACAACGCTATTTTTATATTGCCTGCTTTCAACTGCAGTGAACCATCTTAAAAGTTACCTTTGCTTCAAAAGTAATATTTAACAACAATTCTTTTAACTTTCATGTATAATGTTATTGTGTGCTATGTATTAAGTGCATATTGGTGTATATAAGTATAGATATAGACTTCAAGGATTTATCAACTCTAATATGCAGCAGATATACTGGATAAATATAAACAGTGAAGAAATAAAAGCAAGATGTTTCATTTATTTTATTGGCCTCTGTGTTGCACTCCTATGCTCAACTACTCAAGATGTCTAACAGGCCTTTAAATGATTATCAAATTGAGGAATGATTGAGTATTTTGAATGAAACAGTGCTTTGTCATTATTATTGTCATTGTTATTTCCGCAGCATGCAAGAGAACAACATTGACCAGCCACCGTCGCTGTCTCAGCTCTTAAGAGAAAGCTACCTGGCCGAGGCCAGAGCCCAGCAGCGCCACAGTGAGATGAGCCGCTCAGACTCTTCGTCCTCACGGCGTCTGGTCTACGGCCCTCTCAAAGGCAAGGCCGAGGACTCTGTGGGCCACGATGACCCCCAGTTCCCAGATCTGTCAGCTTTCCTCAGTCAAGAGGAGCTGGATAAGAGCGTCAACCTGGCTCGCCAGGCCATCGGACACGAGCCCCGTGAGGAGAGGGCCGAGAGCAAGACACCTGTCGCACCCTCAGCCACCCTCTCTGCGACCCCCTCCGACATCCCCTCAACCACCGTTGCTCCCTCCACACAGCCCCCTGCTTCCTTCACCACCGTTCCCTCTGCTGAACCCTTTGTCCTGTCCTTTGCCCCCCCA
>OOFE01016429.1:3543-26196 GCA_900323365.1 Monocentris japonica
AATACAGATATACAGACACACACACACACACACACACACACACACACACACACACACACACAATAGACCCTATATAACTACACTTACACCCAATGGTCCTCTTCACACCTACACATAAGACATAATCATAAACACAGACAAACAGAAACACACACAACCACCCACACACACCCTAAACCTGAGGTGAGGCGAGAGCGAGAGAGAGGCGTGCAGGGAGCCGATTTGTCCAGATGGCTGGCTGAGTATGAGACGTGGCAGAGAGGAGAGAGATGTAACATCCCTCAGTTCTCACATCTTATCACATTAATACTCCACCACTCCACTTAAACAGCCTCCGCGAAACTGGAATTGACCATCAATGCGGTGTCATGTTAAATTAATATTGCCATCCACGCAGGGGCGATGTGGCTCCCCTCACATTCCAGATGAGACGGGGGAATGACTAATTCATTTCCTGAGAGGAGAGGAACCCTCCTCCTGCACGGTTTCACTACCTCGCACAGGCTCGCACAAGCTGCACGTTGCCGTCAGAGGTTCAGCGGTTGACCTTCAGAAAAATTCGATAATAATCGGCAGCAGTTTCATATGAACAAACGTCTGTTTTATTTGTTACTCGCCAACTGATAGAACAGTCTCTTGTCTTGGTCTCAGGACACTCAACTTTTCCCCACCTCTCTTAAACTTTAGAAACTTCAGAAACTTTAGAAACATGTTTTCTCTGTGTATAGCATGTAATGGTCAACTGTATTGGTTGGTCAAAATCCTATACATTGATTAGTTGTGTGTTGAAGGGTATAGTACAGAGCTCCTGCAGATAGATCTACATCTCAGTCCATCCTTAAACTCCTTAAGCATTATTTTCATTACCATTAAGACACTGTTTATTGCCTATTTTGGTCTTGGTCTTGAACAGGACTTGATTTGCTCCGCTCTCGGTCTTGACTTGGTCTAGATTCCCTTTGTCTTGACTCAAGCTCAACTGGACAACAGTCCTGGAATTGACTCTAACTCGACTAAGGTGGTCTGGACTGCAGGCCTGATCCAACCTAGAAAGAACATGAAAGGCATGAAAGCTTTTCCATTTGCTGTTCTTAACACCCGGTGTCGGGTAGGATTTTCCCGGGACAAAACCCTCTGGCGCAGAGGAAGTGGTGCATTGTGCGTTTCCGGCAGCAGCAGCAACAGTTTGTTGGGAATAAGTAGAAGAAGAACTAGGTGGTTAGCATGAGCAGCGATAGCCACCGTGGCTGAACAGACAAAGAAAAGAGCGCCACCTACAGAAACTCAAACTTCATCAACAGAAAATCCAAGGAGAAAGACAGCACAGTACTGGACGCACTGTTTGATTGACCCTGCTTTAAGGCGCTGCTAACCCACCTAAAAGATTTTAACTACTAGTGGTTTTAATTTTAGTGTCCCGTGATGGTCTAAATGCTGTTTCAGAGGCTGACAAGAATAAATCCTGGGTGAAACACTGAAGACTTGGAGATTTTTGGACATTTTGGGGCATGAAAATGGTCAACTTTAAAGATAGTAAATATCAGCTCAATCCAAAAATATCGGTAATCAGCCGATATTTCAAAAACCTGTATGGGTCAAACCCAACCCAATGATACTGATCGTGTTCACTAGTCTTTACATGTTGAAAATCTGAGAACTCATAATCATAATATAAAGCTTGCCATAGCAACGCCTGCAATTTTGGTTTGGTTTCTATAAACACACAACCTGTGTGTGAGTGTGCAAGCATGGCGAGTGTGTCCATTACTCTACAGCTCAGTCTGAGGTCAGACAGCTCGCTCCAGTGAAAAAGTGACCAATTTACCTCAAAATGCAAATTCCAGCTGCAAACTCATTGGCAAAATGCAAGTATGTGCATGTGTTTTCCCACTTTGCTTCAAGGGACAAAGTGACAAATCTGCTCGCAGCCTCCCACTACCGTCCTGATTTCACTTGATTAATCAAGTGAATAAAAAAAAAAAAAAAAAAAAAGGTGGGTCTTAATTAAAAGGATCTGGACGTGCTCCCAGCCCGGAAACTGGCAGACCCCCCACAGTCCTGCTCTACAGCCCCACAAACAAGCTCCCTGGATAAACGACCGCTGTGTAAAAAAAGGTGAACGATTCGATGTAATGAGGGAACTTAGCAATAATAACTGGCGCGTGTTGTCAAAATGAAGAGCGATAGCTGCTTTCCACGAATGCAAGCAACTGAAATGGAAGTGTAATCTTGCAAACAGCGATACAACTCGATCGAATAAAGGAAGGGGAAAACCTCAAAAACAAAGTAAAGATCAATTGAAACCCTCAGAATACGCCCTTGACTTGAAACCATCTGTTTTTAGGCCTTGGTGTCGCCGCTTTCATTTGCTTAAGTAACACTTCTCCTGACCTCGAACTCAAAAGAATTATGGCTTAGGGTAAAACCATGAATACATATAGACCGGTCGTTAATAAGAAGTAATTAGGAGCTCGGTATAAATCAGAAAGATTCAATCTTATTATTCCCTACTGCTTTAGACATGTCTGACCGTAGCATCTGACGCTGACAGCATAAATTCTGGTAAAAAAAAAAAAAAAAAACACATGACGTGGAATTTTTATTTTCCATAAAATATCCACTGAAGATGTTTTCTTTGTCTGGAGAGGACACAACAATGGCCATCCTTTGATTTGAACTGAGGTCACAAGCCTGTACTTTAATTCATTTACGGGGGCACATAACGGCATAGTGGTGTGAAATTAGGACGCTACAAGTTGTGCACTGGTACTTGGTGAGGGCGAGCGGGGAACGATATCTCAGTTTTCTGACACACGACAAAGCTGTAATACCTGAACCAAACGTCCGCTCTCTCTGACTCTGGTGGTGAAAACCGTTCTATTTCGAGCTGTACCGCATAAGATGCACACAAACAAGCACGCACACACACACACACACACACACACAAAGCATAGGCCTGTGGACTTCAATTAAAGTCCCATTAAAGTTTGGGCTGAAAGGGGGATGGACCATAGGAAGTAGAGGAGGGCATTTATTGATGGCGCCCTCACATCTCGTTCCTGCATTAAGTTGATTTTAAAAGCAATTAATACACATGGTCAGGGAAGAGTAATGGAGCGCCCTCTGTTCTTAACCTGCCGGACGTTCCCCAGCCAAAGCCCTGACCAATGCAGCCCTGCTTTGCATTATAAATGACAAGATAAATCTTAGTGGATTGAGGATAATCAGCTAGCCATGAAGGCTGACATGCACACACACACACACACACACACACACACACATATATATATATACAAGCATGGACGTACAGACACAAGGGAAATTAAGGGCTTTGAATGCGTCGGCATTGATTATTTTAAATTATTAGCCCACCTCTCTTTGGACCTCCAATGCTTTTAGCCTAAGCTTTAACACATTTACAGAGACTTATTGACTATAATTACAACTGAGTCTTGGTAATGGACACATCAATTATGAGTCGCACATGTCTCTGACCAGGCGTTGCTCAGGGAATCCCAATCTGGGGTCCATTAGCGTCTCTCCTGCTGGTCTGCAGCTCAATCAGTCTTTACCTTCACCTCTCCTGAAACGGCTATTACCTGGCTGGAGTAGATAGTAGCCTCAACATTAGCCCGTGTTGCCACGGAGTAGGCTATCTCCGTCCTCTCAATCCTATTGTTCCTCAAAGCAAAAGGCTTAATAGCCGAGCAGCTACGCAAAGAGATTTTTGTTTTCCTGTTCAGACTTATAAGGTATTATAAGGCGTAATAACCGCATTATAAGCACAATATGAGGGCATGGTATTGATTATAATAAAAGCATGATATAACACACAATGAAAAACAATGAGGCGTTGATTATTTTATGGAGCAACTGTATAGTTAATGAGATTATATGAAATGAAATGTAATTTTCTGATGTTTGTCTGGGGAAAAAAGTTCATCAATGCTTTTCATGGGCTTATAATAAATCACAATGCACTTCAATTGTTACTCAGTTTTTCTTCAAATATTTGCAGGGAGATAGGAGATACAAAGTACGCACAATATGTGTATATTGTGTTGTAATATTATGTTTTTGCATCATATTGTCTCAAGACGTAAAATGCTCCTTTAACTTGTCTCGTTCCCTTCATCAACATCCCTCCTTTGTGACTGTATTTAATAGGTGAAATAAGGGATCACAGCTTTCACCTGCATTTACCTGGCCAGTGTACTTCAAAGAATGCCATGTTTTGAACATTTGGTGTGGTATGTGTACATATACATATATGTGTGTGTGTGAGCGAGAGAGGAATAGTAAGTGGGTGAATGAAGGCAAGATACATACCTGTGTGTGTGCGTATGTGGGCCAGAAAGGCCATGGAGTTGCTGCTCTTGCACACTTTGCCACAGTATTTACACACGCTGCCCTGGTTCTCCTCTCGCTCGCGATTGATCTGCTCCGTGTCCTCCAACACGTACTTGTTGACCTCCCTCAGGAGCTCCTCGTGTTTCTCCTTGATGTGAACAAACAGCTCCTGCTCCGTTTCAAAGCGGTCCGTGCATTTCACGCATTTGAAGCTGGCTCCCCCCTCGGGCAGCTCCTCCACGCTATTCTGCTCGTTGCGGAGGTGGGCAGCGCTGGTCAGGTGCTGGTGCAAGTTGCTCTCGGTGTAGAACGACTTGCCGCAAACCATGCAGTGGAAATGCTTCTCCTTGGACGGGTGCTTCATGGAGATGTGGACGTTGAGGCCGCTGAGGCCGTCGGCGAGGAAGCCGCAATCCTCGCAGCGGATGCGAGCGCTGGGGCCACCTTTGGTCTCGTCTTTCACCTTCACCTCTTTGTGTTTGATCTTCCTGACGTGTGGGACAGGAGGATTGGGGCCGAGGAAGTTGGGGACCACCGACGATCCTCCAGTCAGACATATAACAGCAGCCTCTCCCTCCAGAGCCAGACCCTCCTGTAGGGCCTGCTCCTGCTCGGCAAGGGTTTTCATAGATACGATGCAGGCATCGAAGAGGAGGGCTTTGGACATCTGCGTCTTCATGCAAGAGCTGTCCTCCTTTGCATCTGCCATCACCACATCTTCGTCTAAGCATACCTCTTCCTGCCCCCTCCGCTCTGTGGACTGATCGACTACAGGTTGAAGCTCCACAGGAGTCTGCTGGGGCTCAGATACTGCTGTAGGTTCAATCGTCTGGTTGGTTGGCTCTGGTTCACCACCAGTGCAAGATGTGATGGTCTCTGCATGAACCTCAACATCAGCTGCAGCCTTGCGGACCACAGCGTCAACAGCCTCTGTGGGGACGGTGGTTGCAGCTGTATCCTGATCATCTGTAGCTTGGCTGTTATCAGAACAAGCAGAAGACTCCTCTGTGTGAGAAATTCTGGGGCTAACAGGCTCAGGTTCGGGGTTAGGGGCATTATCTACTCCATCCACGAGCTCAATGACCTCCTTTAGCTTCACCGGAAGCGGTAACATTCTCTGCCCATCACTCCCTAGGGGCTCCAGGTACTTCTGGCTTTTCAGCTTGTGCTTGTCCGTGGAGGCGTGACGAGACATCTCCCTGCTTGTCACGGCATAGTAGCTACAGGCTAGGCAGACAAACTCAAAGTCTCTGGTGTGCTTTCTCTTCACGTGAAGATGGAGGGAAGGGATTGAATGAGCTACAAAATCGCAATGGCTGCAGGCATTAACAGAGTCGTATTTACTCTTTTTGGGACTTGCGTCCACTTTAGCTTGGTCTTCTTCACTGTTTTCTTTGGAGCCTGTGTTGTCATGTTCATCTCCATCTCCATCTGTACTCTGAGGGACTGCTTCTGGTTGCTGGACAGGCATATTTGTCTGAGAGTTGACCGGGTTCTTATTCGCGGACTCCTGTGCGCGTCGAACATGTTTCTTTGTGATACAGTGGCGGTCCATGTCCCCTTTGGTCACACAGCTGTAGTTACAGAGAGTGCAGTTGTACCCATACTCCTTGCTGTGTTTCCGGCGAACGTGAACACTAAGGTTGGTGGCGTTGGACACCACCAGGCCACAGTATCCACACGTGGTGGTGGTCATCTGTTTTGGCCTGCCCCTTTTCTTCCTGGGAGGCTGAAGCTCATCTAATGTCTCCCCCTCAGCCAACACAGCATTAGCGGCCTCCACTGCCTCCTCAGCTTTGTGGTCGCCCTCCAATAATGCAGGCGCCCCTTCTCCACCAGCCGCCTGAGGCGCATCATCCGTAAGAGCGCCGTCTCCGGCATTGTCTCTGCTTACCCTCTCAACACAGTCCTCAAACGAGGAGGCGCCGATGCTTTTCTGCCCTGTCTGACAGTGCTGCTGGCTCTCTGAGGACAGGTGATTCTGCATCCACTCAGCTGTGGCTGAAAAAAAGTTACACGATTTGCACCGGTACCATTCCTGACCAGGGTGTTTGACTCGGGTGTGGCTCTCCAGTAATGCAGGGGTGCTAACCCGGAACTCACAGCTCAAACACTTCAGCTGGAACCTGCTGAGCAAGCGTTTGGGTGCCACTCGTGTTGGGGTAGTCCTCGGGGTGCTGCCGGGGGTCGCATCCGCCTCCTCTCCATCCATGTTTTCGTCAGTATCATCTGGAAGACAAGCAAGTGATCGTTCAGCTTTAAAAGTCCACGCTCTTTTTTTCAGGTCTGTCCTCAAACAGAACAGAAAAGTATAGAGGTAGTGAATAATCTGAGTCTATAATCATAAACCTAACAAAAACAGTTAAAAAGAACTTAAGAATTTAGATGTTACTCTTAAAGATCTTAAAGAATTCAATCAATATTTGTGATCATGAGCATTTCTCCCCCAAAGCTAGAAAGTAGAAAGCTAAAACTCTCATTGACTATCAGTAGACCAAATGTGGAGTCTACTGACAATCAATTGCTCCATTGGGACTGAATCATGCACGATTGAATGTTTATAGCTGTTTTACAGCCAAATAAAGTAGATTTCATTGTACTGCTAATAAGTATTTCCCTGCAAAATGTGTCCATGTCCCCGAGCAAATTAATCTTGGTACTGTCAGTGTGTCTACAAATTCGGTCTCCAGTTCAACTCTAAGATTTGTCCCTTTTTGACATCTTACTGAGTCTTGGTTCTCTTCTTTCAAGTTCTGAGGAGACTTGTTCATATTCAGAAATCTAGACCAAACTGTCCAAGGTCATTGGAACAACACATTCTTTTGAGGGTGGATTTCCACTTTAACTGGACTACAAATACTCACATGTGTATGCGGTGTCTTTGGTGTGTTGTCTCTTGACATGCACCTCTAGTAGGGGCTTGTCCCTGAACTCTTGCCCGCAGTAGTTGCAGGAATAAATCACCTTGGGTTTCGGGGTTCGTTTGCTTACTCTTCTCTCCTGGGTGGGGTTCTCCTCTTCCTGAACTGTCTGGTCTTTGGCTATTGTCCTCTCCTTCTTAGCAGAACCCTTTGTATATATCCCGTGATCTTTGGCTACTGACCTCACCTCGTCGAGTACAGGCCCTGGTTCTAACTCCGGGTTTTGGTTATCCTCACTTGCACTTTCTCCCTCCGGTCCCACCTCCTGAGGGATTTCAGCCGCACTCACATCAGAGGCGTTTTCGCCCTCTTGCTCCGGTTTTGCCACCAACCTGGTGTTCTTTTTGGATTTCTTCCCGTGCTTTCTTGCAGAGTGAATCTTCAGGGCTCTTGGGGATTTGGCTAGAAAGCCACAGATAGGGCAGAGGTCATCCCCATCTTGAGGTGTGTCGTCTGGCCACAGCCTCTCAGTCAGCTCCTCATCAGCATTGTCAGGCTCAGCAGTCTTGGCGGGTGAGGCCGTCTCGGTCACCTCCATTTCCTCACTATCTGTCTGCACCTTCCCTTCTGTGTCATTTTCAGTCACCTTGTCCTCAACAACCTCCTTCCCTGGGATTAATATTCTATCCATATCATATCCTGCTGTGTTCACGTCTAAAATGGAAGCTGATCACTGTCATCAAAGCTTCGATCAGGCTCCTGTGAAACAAAAAAATGGAACTTTAGTTTTTTTCACACTCATACTGCTTAAAATAAAGTTTAATGGCTGAAAGTAAAATGCAATACAATAAATAGACCTAGGTAAGGTGCATATTGTTTAATTAACCAATTCCCAATGGAGAAGTGATCAAGTCTTTCACCAAGACTGGCTGATCAAACATAGGTATATGTCGCCATCTAGTGATTTCACAGGCAAATCGTTTTTTAAAAAGACCTCCCCCTGCAAGAGAACTGGCCAAGATATTCAGAAGCTGCTTATCAAATAAGAAAAACCACTTGCTCATTTATGTGATTGTGATTGCTTGTTTAAGCTGCCTTACCAAATCCCCTTACAGACATAACTCAGTGGTTCCCTAGACTTTTGCAAAAACAAACTGGGGCTTCAGTAAAATAGTCACCAAGGAGTTCATATATGAAATATGAAATGGCATGGATTGTTTCAATGTGTGTCTAAAAGTCAAAATCTATAAGCAGCTCTGTATTTCTGAAGCACCACACAGTTGTCGGGGCAGGAGTTGTCAATATAAGTTTAAGTTTAGTTTGCATTTCAGTGGAACCTTTTACATAAATGAGATATATTTTACCATTTTATGGCAACCCTCAAATATTTTAGATCTGAGATCATATTATTGAGCAAAGTGGATAGCCATATATTAGATCATGCTTTGTTTTCACCATCTCAGTAAGTCTGCCCTCAACCTATTTTCACCACCCGACAAAAGTGATGAAATATCAAAGTATAGCTTTAGTTTTTCAAATATTAGGCCTATGGCTGCAGCACTAAAAGTTATAGTAGTAACCTATTGAGCAGACCTATGATATGCAAACTGAGCTCTCTGTATCCTTGCACTGACAACTTGGAGGATTAAGATGCTCTTACTCTGTACATGCAGTGTAGACAGTGGGGTGATCATCACTGGAAGCAATCGTTTATTAAGGGCTCTCATGTTTAAAATTGTGAAAACGTTTCCACTATTTCTTAATTGAAAATTAAATTTCCTTTACTCATTAATGAAAATGCACACCAATCACACTGTGTCTACTAGAGTACATGGGCAATAGTACTTTAGCTGTCATGGGCTGAAAAGTTGAAAATGCTCAGCAGTAAATGTATCTTCAGGGACAATCACAGCGGTTGGGACGTTGTCTATTCTCTTGTATGGAGAGATTGCCACGCTAAACTGCATTTACAAATCTGGCAATTTAATGTGACCTTGCCGATTGACAAACGTACATACCTGGTACAGCATGACTTAGCATGGTTTTGGAATCAGAAGGGACTTCTTGTAATTCGACATATGACCAAGGAGCACTTTATTTCAATAAAATGTCAGCTTTTAGAACTGGCTCCGACTGCTCGCTACCGCCCTCCACTGTGTATTTTGGAGGAAAAAGACTGGGAGTAACAGACAAAAATATACAAAAGTTGAACTTTTATTGAAATCTGCAGTGCTGCTTGGTGTATTGGCTGTACGCCGAAATGAAGAGCGGTTCCTAACGATTACTAAAAGGTCTTAAGTCATGTTATATGCCTTACATTTGCTCATAAGCAAGGCATCGTTGCATTGCCAGATTTTCAATTGAGTTAGGCCTGAAGTTGTCCCATAGAAGAGAGAACGGAGCCGGGGCTCGGATGTTGTCATGCAATGCTGAGCCGCATCTACAACCGGTCAATGAGTGTGGAGAGTAGCACAACTCTGCCGCCAACTCAGTCTTCCCACACCAGTGAGCTACCTAGCTAGTTAGGTAAATAGCCAGTGGTTGACCAAGCTCCCCAAAGTAGAAGCTAACGGTTTTTAGACTGCATATCTCAACTTCGTGACAAATATTCCTATGCTGCGACTTCCATTTTGTCCATTGTTGACAAACTGTGAGACATATTGTTGCACTGTAAATAATGACTCATACAACAGCACAGACTAACTTAAGTTGTTTCGCTTGCTGCTGGCTGGCTAACTAGCTAGCTAGCAAACATGTATTTCAACTGTATTTTTGAGTTACGTATAGTGCGTCCAATGAAATTGCGACATTGGCTCCGTCAACCAATCACAGCGTTGGGAAAACGGGCCTTGTGCGGTCCCAGGCTTGTAAAACGACGGCAGCACAGAGGCCCAAAAAGGAGGCTAACATCGACCTTTGAAACAGTGATCAATATAGCCGAAACAGTACCTGTAACTAAATCAGAGACCCGCCTAATGTATCGGTAAATATACCCCATGAGTTTAGTATGCAATACAATGGTGATTTTGAGTATCTTACCCGCTAATATAGCGGTTTTCCACCGTCCGCGCTTTTTGCTCCTGGTCACAAATGGCGTACCGTAGCATGGGCCTTGCGTCACCAGAGGGCGGACCAGCCAGGCTCCCTGAAGCGTCTCAGTTTTTTTCTACATCAGCTGATTCTCCCGATGCTGCATTCAAGTCCTGTGTTGATGTCAGAATTCAGGAAGTCAGAAAAATCACGGTCTATCACCAAACTCGAGGTTCCCGAGTAGGATTTATTAGTCTAAAGCTAAAGGTGAATGGTATTTTCTACGAGTATTTACCACCTGATAGCTGAGGTGAATGGTGTTTTCAAGGACGAAGTGCATTTTTCTTATGATTGGAATGTGGAACAAGTTCTTGGGTTTTGTAATATTGACAGACTGATGTTTGTTGAATGTTGTCTAGCAAACATTTACTTTTCACTAAGGCCAAAGTTTCCTTTCAAATATCCTGCCAACCAGTACCTAATAACGCTATTCTAATTTTTGGAAAGGCATTTGTAGATAAGTTTGTCCTGTTGTGGGAAAAAATGTTTTTGTTTGTGTGTAATGGAAGCAAGGCGAATAAAATAGATTTCATTGAGTTTATTTTTTTAAATGTCACATCCATAAATGCATGTTTAAAGATCAAAAACACTATATATGAATACTATCTTACACTCTCCCTTTGCGAAAGCTGCAAAATTGCAAAATTATAATTATATTACACACCCCTGGCATTCTATTGATACTGGTGTTTCTGTACTTGTCTTTTTTTTTTACCTAGCGTACATTTCTCAGTGTTGCATTCAGATTAGCATGATTTTAAGATGCACGAAGTATCCCTCAGCTGGGATGCAGGGGATGGTATAAACCCATCCTTTTTGTTTGAGGAACAGAGTTAACCCACCTTTACGCTGATATAAATTACATGAAATGACATGAAATTGATTGTATACATCATAGTAAGTGGGCTCAAACTGATTTAAGTTATATGAGGATAGGGTCTTTTAAGGAAAAAAAATGAATGCATGTTTATTTCTGAAAAATAATATATTTTTGTTTATATTGGTGGCCTTATGATGATCAGCAACTTCAGGTCATCAATTCCTCGCCTTTTATGTCTACCCTGAAAAGTTACTTTCATGCCCCAGTGAAGAATATCAGTCAATCTGTGATTTTGAAGAGTTGCTTTGGCAATGTGGCCTGCATGGAAGACACAGATACTTGTGTATAATTTTCCCTCAAATGGTCAGCCCGTGATGAATCACCACTTCCACTTGACATCCAGTGTTGGCTTTACCACAGACGGAAGATGGATTAATGCAAAGGCTTTAATTGATTAAGTAGTCTGACAGGTCAGGAGGTGATAAATGATATCTCCTGCAACGAGTACACAGTTTACTTTTGCAATCATTTTCTTTAATTCATCACAGTCAAAATTAGATGACATGGATGGTTGGAAGCAGAGGCCCCCCATCTCCCATTTTTCATTAGGATTCATCATTCATTTTTCCCTATTAGATGTCTTTTAACTAAGAGAGAGGAGGTTGGCTTTGGTGCACACTGACTGAATCTCCCTCGCTCCATACAATCACTATAATATTCCTGTAATAATCCTATAGTGACTTAACGTGTGCCTGGTACTTAATAGTAAGTTTATAGTGACCTTAATGTACTTTAGAATTTTTTTTTTTATCCACTATCCACTATGATGTTTCTATTAGGATTTATAGTTTTGCTGTGATATCTGTATAGTATCCTTCTAAAATGTATTACAGGATTGCTATAGTTTTCCCATAGGAGAGCTGCTACATTACCACTACTTTCACAGTGCAAACTTGCGCTTTATGACATCACACCTCCCCCTCATCATCTGCAATGTTTATTACTGCCAACAAAACAAAGAAATGCCATAATAATATTCTGTGTGTGTTGAGCAAGCGATTAGACATCCTGAGTTCATTAAACAACCCGTATCATTCATTCATCTTCCATGCCCACTTATTCAGGGTGATGGGGAGGGGGCTGAAGCCTATCCCAGCATGCATTGGGGGGTTGCCAGTCCATCACAGCTGCTGATATCGGATATTTTGTGCAGTTATTAAATATCTTTAAATTGTTCTATTTTCATACCAAAAAATGATATATATTCAGTGTTTCCCCACACCATTTGAATCTTGTCAGGGTGGAAAGGCCTCTGAAACAGCATTTAGAGCATCATGGGACACAAAAACTCTCCATTCAAACTCCACACTGCCTCCCATCCCTCGAATCCTCTCTGCCGCCACATTCAGCATCTTCCCCACCTCTCCCAGTTTTTCTGGATCAGCTGATTCCCTCTGAGCAGCCACCCACTCAGCCTGGCTCCGAGACATCAACGGGGCAGTGGGGACCCTGTATCATCTTCCAGGGTATCGTCTTCATTATGCATCACAATTGTTTGTGGTGAGTGGCGGAACTCACTTCCATCCAGTCCTTAGTGTTCAATCCCAACAGAAAGATCTACCCTTGGATTTTCTTACACAAAGCTGTGATGTTCAATGCATTCCAGGAGTTGTATTGTGATGAAGTGTTGTAATTTACTTCTTTATTGTATCCACTTTCCCTCAACCTGCCTTGTCTACACAATAATACAACATACAAAGGTAAAGAACAAATTAAATTAATTAAAAAAGATGTACTGTATAAAAATACACCAAAAATATGAAATATATTTGGTATGAAATAAGTGAAAATTTATTACAAAACAATATCATGACATATGAAATATATAACAAATGAGAAGAATATGCCTTCTCAACCAAATATGTACTTCAATCTAGTCACTGGTAAGAGCACTATGACTATATTTCCTTTTGAAATAACTTACTTAGTTACGATAGTTTAGAGTTGTGTCAAGTTCATAAAGTATTCTTCATAGAACACACTGAAGCCCCCTCGAGAACCCCTGGGAGTCCCCGGACCCCACTTTGAGACCCACTGTAATAAATCTTCATCCTGTTGTGAACAAGCATTGAGCAGACAAGGGCAGTATGTTGTGTTTACAATTCACCACTAGATGTCAGCAGAGTTCATTAAACAGTCGCGTCAAATTAGCCAAAGAGTTAGCCAAAATAAGATAGGAAGTTGATTTTGCCTTCAAAATAAGAGGACACATTTTGAAAGCCAAAAGCAGAAAAATTAAGCAATCTACTCGCAACCTAGAGTCTCTTTTATTTCAGCAAGCATTCTAAATATTGAATTAGCATAAGCAGACATTGCCCTGAATTATCAGTCAGCTATGTTGACTGAAAAGAAGCGTGAAATATTAACATCAGACCTATGTGTGTAATGCATGGGTGCATTAAAGGCTTGCACATATCAAAATAGAATATTCCTTTTTCACCCTTAATCTCAAGAGCTGTTGGATTGGTAACCTTTGTCATATAAGTAAGGCTCATGTCTGTGCTGCATTAAAAATCAACATGGCAAATACATATCCTTCTGCTGTATTACTGTTAGAAATTACTTGCAACAAAAAAGTTTCAGTGATTCTGTTAAAATTCTATTAAAATCCTATCCTACTGAAACACATACTGAAGTTGCATTCACCATTTGGAGATTGCCGTGCCTTTGCTGAGGAGAGTCAAGTCATTTACAATGCTAGTTATGCTGTGGAAATTAGTTGAAAATCCAATTTCTTCCATGGAGAAATAGGGTTCACAACCCAAGCGTGAACATGGCCAGTGTTCACCTTTAGGGGAAGAGGAAAGGAATAAGTACACTCAGGAGGCACAAGGGCAGACAGACTTAGTGCTGAGATGAGAGACCTCAAATTGAGAAAGCACCTAAAGCAGCTGAAATTAGAGGTTTGGAAGATGGAACATTTAAATGGAGGTACTCTTCCCAGGAGTTACATTTGAAAGCGTCGCTTAACCCAGTCCACCATTGAACACATCCCTTCCAGTGAACGCAAACAGAGTTCATGAAAACGTAGCTGTCAAAATTGACCTCCATACATGGTTCTAGTGTCAGTGTTGTTCATGAATGGGTCGGAGTCACGCTCCGGCCCGGGTGTTTGAAGAGATTGCGTCTGTCATTCATTTGTTTTATTTTACCTAGCCTGTGGTTCCCATGTGTCTTATGGTCTAACTGGTATGGAAGTTTCCTAAAAACATGGCTGTATTGCACATGCATTGACAGATCACCCAGTCAACAGTGCAACAAAACACAAGTACAATACCATATAGAGTCCATAGGAAAGAAAAACTCATTCCCACTTCCACTTCCATGTTCAATCAATTCATTTTATTAATTGCGACATTTAAACGGCTATTTAATAACTTAAAATAATAACTTGCTTGCTTGCGTCTATTAATTAATCAGTCATAATTAATCACTTAACTATAACTATAATTACTGCAGCACAATACTGCTCATAAAATGTAAACACGGTCAGTACGGGTTTTTTCTTGAAGGTTACGACCGGAAGTTCTATGTTTTATTCTGGCTAGCTTCACTGATTCAGCTGTATGAAGGGAATCTGGACAACATAACTACGGCCACTTATAATGTGGGGAAAGGTCACGTTAACTAGACTGCCATTTGCTGGTAACCAGTTATTGATTCACCTTTACTTGTAACTTGTTTTTTTTTAACTGTCTCTGGTGTGTAGACAACGGTAGCTGGGATGCTGACTAACGTTAATGTCCAGCTAACATGCTAGCTAGCCAGGGTCATGTTTTGCTGGGATTGCTGAGCTGAAGTTAGCTAACATTAACGTTAGCCATTTACCAGTTAAGGTTATGTAGTCGTGACTGTAGTGATGGTAGAGAATGTGAGCACTTGAATGTTAACGTTTCAGTTATGTAACAGTTACTTACAAGTAATTGTGCTTGCCATTGCCCTGATCTAATATAACTGCCATTGGTGTACGACGCTGAAGTTAGTTTCGGATTCAGCAGATAAGGGGAAAGTCAACGAAAATTCAACTTAGATTGCTGAAGAACGATCCTCCGTTTTTTGCACCTCTTACTGTTGTGAAAGCGTGTTAGACATTTTAGGCAAAGCCTTAACGCTGTCTGAAACCCACTTTCAAATTTGTGAAACCTTTATTCTATTTGTGAAAATGCAAAAAGGGGAGATATCGCTCCTTTTTTCACATCTAGACCACATTGGATCAGGTCCAGATCAAAAACCACCAAACTTAGACTTGTCAAATCTGGACTGGATTATCCCAGAGAGGCCAAAGATTCTTTAAAACACAGTTTCTGATTTGTGAAACCTTTATTGTATTTTTGAAAATGCAAAAAATAGCAATGCTACTGATTTACAGTATTGCCACAACATGGCATTTGTTGTTTGACATTCAATGTAGAAGTCCATGTCTCTCATTTCGGATTGCCATGAAGATCTCGTCTTTCTCACTTCAAAACAAAAGTAGAAAAGTTATTTTTACCTTTTTGAAAAACAATCAAAACATCTTCATAGATTGGTCAATTGGTAAATTTACTCTTCAATTTGAGAGAACAAATTACTGTTGTTCTCTCACCTTTCCTCGAACTGACCACAGTCAACCTCTGTAACTGCTTCTGCCAATGTCAGTTTCCTCACTTTTTCCAAAGCCTTTACCGTGGCCTGTGTTAGAAGTACCATAATTCAGCCATTCGTGTGCTTGTTCTTCATTTGATCTATATATGAAGACATTTTTATGAAAGTATTGAGGTTTTCTGTCAATACTTCGTCACAATTATCAACATTTGATTGAGAAATCATGTAATTCATCTTGTTTATCTGTCCACTAACATCTGCCATCATTTCAGACCCTGCTCTTCTTCTCCTGCCTACCAGTTGTCCTCATTGTGTTCCTACCTTTGCCAGTCACCTGACCTCGCACCTGCCTGCAGACATGATCCTCATTACCCCATTATCCAAAGAGTTTATACTGTAGACCTGCACAGTAGCCTAGTCATTTGCCACACTGTATTGTGTCTCCTAGTTGTAGTGTTGCAGCCCTTTTTGTTTTGCCTATATCTACCTGCCTGCAATTGTGATTTTGAACTATGCTAGTTTTTTAAGCTTTTTCCTGCCTGCCTTAACCTGTTTAACCTGTTGGTGTGTTATGCCTGCTGGCAAAGTAAACTCTGTTTTTAATGCTCCTGCTTTTTGAATCTGTCAAAATCCAGAGCCTTCACAATGCTGAAATTGTTTTAAAGAGTCTCTGGCTTCTCTGGGATAATCTAATCCAGATTAGACAAGTCTAGGTATTGTGGTTTTTGATCTGCACTTGGTCCACTGTGGTCTACATGTGGAAAAAAAGCTGTGAAATCTCCCCTTTTTGCATTTTCACAAATAGAATAAAGGTTTCACAAATTTGAAAGTGGGTTTCAGACAGCGTTAAGGCTTTACCTAAAATGTCTGACACGCTTTCACAACAGTAAGAGGTGCGAAAAATGGAGGATCGTCGCTCAGCAGTGTAAGTTAACTTTCCCCTTAACTGCCGAATCCAAAGCTGCGAATCCAAAGCCAACTTCAGCCTCGTGACTTATGGAAAGTTAGAGAAATGTAACTAAGTTTAGTGAGCTGTAGATGAAATGAGCTGTAAATGGTGAAAAAGATGAAATGGTGTAAGAGAAGCTAATGTTAGCTAATTTAGGTGTTTAAAAAGTGAGTGAAGAATAAGAAAAGTGTAAAGATTATGAAAACTATTATAGTATACTATTATAATGGTATAATATAAACAATAAGAAGTGATTAGGAAGAATAGTATGCCCCTTCCCAATAGTCATGTTCACACAAATAAGATCACTTTGTTTATGTTGTCCTTTCAATCAAGAGGCAACTTAAGTTAGAATACAATAATCAATACATAATCAATAAAAAATGTATTGATTATGTATTGATTATTGTATTCTTTTGTAAGTCCAGTCACATCAAATGCTATTCATTGTGTTGAACAGGCTGTGAGTATTTCTCTTCCTCTTTACAGGTTTGCACTGGTGACTCTGGAGTCATCAGCCCTACCTCCTGCGAGTGTCCCCGTGGGGAGTACAAGTGCAGCCACTCTGCTGCTTTGATGATCTGGGCCATCCACAACCTCAGCTCCACAGATGTTGAGTGCCAGTGGAAAAAGCCCAATGTGCCATCAGAGAAGGTCAAGGCAGTGGAGGAGCTTTTTCCAGCGCGGGAGTACAAGCCTCTGACTCGTGCAGTAACCCCGGATGACCGTAAGTGGCTGCTCAGTCAATTCCAGGGCTGGTTTACTGGCATTTCCTGGCTGCTCACTCCTGAGCCTGAAACCCCGCAGGAACCTCTGCTTCACCTCTCTACTGACTGCATCATAGCCACCCACAAACACCTGGGCAGTGATGGCATCCTTGCGGAGCAGCTAATGGCCATCCAGACAGCGACAGTGGGGCAGAAGGACAATCACCTCTGGCATGCTCTGAGGAAAAGTCGGCTGACAGCAAGCAACTTTGGAAGTGTGCTGATGGCAAAGCGTGTCACCCCTCCCCTCATTTCCAAGCTCTGTGGGAATCAGGACCTGCATGAAGTACTGGCTGTACAGTGGGGTACAGCTAATGAGCAGGAAGGGATCAAGGCCACGGGCATGAAGGTCTGAGGGTCTGGTTTGTGGCTGGCTGACTCTGGGATCCTGGGTGCCACATAACACCACACCCTCACTCGTGCATTATTTGAAATGTAATGCAATCAGAAAACAATGAACAGAACTCCCGCACACTGTCTCGCTTACTGCTGAAAAATGTATCAACGCTTCGGTCTGTCCGACCTTCATCAGGTATATGGGCAGCATCACAACACTTCTGTATATATATATACACACTAGAGCTGCCTCAATCATCCAGTCAGAGGACCACAGAGACTGGTCTGGCTGGTGAGCACCTTGAACTAACACAAAGCATATGTGTCCCCAGTCAGAAAATAGTATTAAAAAGACTAGCAAGATACAAAATGGACACAATGGCTATAACGATGGCAGTAAATGTAAAGCAACATCCATATAGCCTCAAAACTCTCCAAAGTTCAAAAGATAGAAACGAGCAAGTAAATTAAGGGCAACCATATTGATATATCATGGATCTTACAGTGTTATCAAACATATTAAATCCATTCTATAAAAAAGTCAAAAGGGAAGGTAAATTAGGGACAAAAATGTAATGCAATCGAAATAAAAAGAATCAAGTGTTCCTGTTGCGCTGTGGTGGGCTCTGCAAACTGAAAGTTACTCATCCAAATTAACCGCAACTTCTTTGTTCAAGGGATTCTGGAGATTCACCAAAGCGCAGCAGAGCTGCACCACCACATCAGCGATGCATTTGCCCTTTCAACATGGATCCTGGTCTGTGCAATATCTTTAGTAAGATTAATCTCAGTCTTTGTAAAAACGGTGGGATGTTCACACTGACTCCTTCTGGCACAATGTCTCGCATTAGAAATCCTTTATCAGCAAGTATAAGATCACCTGACCTAAAGACCTCCAGGATTCCACTCTTAGCCACGATGGCCTTGTCAGAGACCGATCCAGGATACAATTTGCTGCAGTATGTTATCACAGCGTTTGGCGCCACACCTAGCAAGATTTTAAATGAATGCATGCCTCTGTATGAGGAGTAGGTGTGCTTCTGAAGGTCCATGGAGGCTGGAGTAGCAATTTCAACGTCTGTGCATTCTATGACCATCCTGCAGTTGCGATACATCTGGAATGAAGAGGATAAGCTTGACAGGTTTTTCTCCCGACTCGGCACAGTGGTCATGATGTCCTTGAACCACAACTCCTGGAGAACATAGATGAATGTAAGTACTACACGTAGCGCTACACTGGAAGAGCTGAGCAAGATGCAAGTTGGTGTAGTTATGACGGAGCTTCGAGAGTCATGAAGATCTGGTCATCAAGTGACAGGGACTCTACCTTTCTACCTATTCTACCTTCCAGCCAGCATAATAAACGATAGACTCTTTAAATCTCCTCATATACCCAACAAAGATGTTGAAGATGCTTCTGTCTGGGAGGCCAGTTTCCATTCTAAGGACCTTTTTATCAAGGGTTGATGCAGAGTACCTGAAACGTTGACATTTGGGTGTCGGCACACTGTCAACAGGCACACTCTCTCACAAGCTGGCCCTCACAAGCACTACACTCCAGTACATGGCCTGACTTGTAGTGATTTTCACCCCTTTGGACACTCTTGTCCTCATCTCTAAAAAAAACGCAGCATGTCAGAAAGGGAAATCACGGTTGCTCTGTGGTAAACATAACGTAAACAATCGTAGCGTTCAGTGGTAGCAGTAACTCACTAGCCGACACGACGTTCGCAGGTGCGGTAAACATTTCCATGGTAACAGCGAGCTCCACCAATCAGAGATGTCGCTACCCACACAGATTGTGGGTAGTGTAGTACTTCTCCATGACATCGCAAATAAAACACGTTTTTCTAAAAAAACAAGGTTGATATCATACAGACTTGTGGCTTCTACAGGAGCATATACCATCGTTTCACAATCTCATAGCTCGTGGTAAGTCTACCTTGGATGGTTACGACATTATGGCTACTAATCAAAATCCTCAATTCAGAATATGAGTGGGATTTTCACTTCCGGAACCTCACTGTTGAGCTCTATAGCTTGTTCCCCTCCAGGTCTAGTAATCTATAAGAAGCTTTTGTCAACAACACATTTTACTAGCTACCAGGAGATGGTGGCTTATCTACTGAATGTGAAATTCACTATCCCAGACAGAAAAGTAACTCAATGGACAATGATACTTTAATTACAATTTGATTGGTTTATTTAGATGAACAGGAGTAAGTACAAATTGCTCAATTAGGGTACATCAAATACTTCACAACAAGAAGGAGATATAATGTAAAAATCACATAGAGGTAGAATAACAGAGGTAGCTAATCGGTCTTGTGGGTAAGGCAGCTAAGAAGCAACTCTCTACTGCCAATCAGGCAGGAGGATTGGGAGGATGTTGCTCTGCCAAATGATGACAAACCCTTCGGGTAGATGGACAGCAGGATGTTCTCTGGTATTTGATTATACCATTGGTTATTGTCTCAACTTGCATCTCATTCTTAGTCAAAACACTCCCTGCCAACTTAAACCACTCCTTCCTTAGCAGAAGTACTTTTATCCAATAAAGGCAATAAAAATGTACCTCCTTCCCTAAAAGATAACCAAGTCTGCCTGCCGTACAATATGGCAAGAGACATACTTAAATCAGTATCGAGATATACCCTCTCTATTAAATTCCTTCAAGTTAAACCATCATGCAGTTATCATTATACTATCTCACAGGGAAACTGTACATCAAAGCATTACATATTAATCAACAATCAAGGAACACATTTTCTTAATAAAATACTGTAATATAATTATGATTATCATGAGCAAACCTTACATCAAAGCACATAGCTTAAGGGTTTTATACTTTTTTTCTTTGAGTAGGTGGGGGGAGGGGAGGTTACAGTGTATAGCCCACTGTTTTTGCCTTTTTTTGTTTGTATTTTGTTTTTTGTTTTGTTATGTACTTTGTTGATATATATATATATATATTTTTTTTTTACTGTGCTGTATTTTTTGTATTGGAAAAAAAGAGCAAATTTCTATGTAATTTCTTCATAAGTCTGTTAACTATTGCTCAATAAAACAAATTGAACGAGATAAACAGTCATAATTTTCCTTCACTCATCAGCATCATCATCATCATCATCTCCGTCTATTCTCATATCATCTTCCCTTCTTTCTCACTGCATACTCTTCCCCTGTCTGCCTGCGCCCTGGACTCTCCACCCTCCTTGCCTCACCACTTCTGATTTCTCTGCTCTTATTCCTAACATGGCTCTCCCCTGTAAATGTGTTGATGTGTCTATGCCTTCCATCATGTTCTACTCTTGATGCTGGCCGACTCTCTAGAATCGTCCTCCTTAGGGCTCATACCTAGACCTGGGAACGGCCTCATTCGGTTCCCCCTCCCATAACCCCGTCTCCTCCATCCAGTATATCTCACTGCGCTCTCTCTGCTGCCCCCATTGGCTCACTGTGCTCCTGCTGATTGTCATAGTTTGTAGACCGCCCTCCATCCCTCACTCTCCAATCCTGATCCCTATTATATTGTACCTGTACTGAGTCTGGCAAAGTGGACCTCATCCAGTGGTGTCATTTAAAAAAAAGCCAAGGTATGGCATGGCAGTGCATGGTGGGTGAAGAGCTCCCAAACCCCCCACCTTCACCCCCTTGGTGGAGATTTTTATTGAATAGTCACTTTTTGTGAGTTCTGAAAGGAGATATCTTAAAATGTAACATTTAGTCTTCAAAGACAATAATGCTCTGTAGAGTGAAAACCAGGACAACAGAAGGGTGGGCGGTCACTGTTGCAGGAAGTGGAGTTGGAGTGAAGGTTCAGGTACAGGTGTCATCTGGGTTGCATCGAAAAACAATGAAACAAGGTTTTTAGATTCTCAACAGTTTTTAAGAGGGAAAGAACAATTGAATAGTAATCATGTGCTCTGTGAGTTTGGGCCAGAACACAAAAACAATCAAACACATGATAGCGTCTGCGGGCCAGAGAATACAACTAAACGCTTGATGGCTGTTGCGTTTTGGAGGCTTTATCTCAATTTAGCATTCCAGCTAAACTAATAATTGAGTCTAATAACATGTTTCACCATACGTCCTGACCGGGTGATGAAAAATCCAGGCGGAAACGGCCCAGTATCATCTTTTCTGCTTCGACGTTAAAGACTGTCTGGAGTCATGGCTAACTGTAGCTCCATTTGGCCTTTTCCTTGTAGTGTCTGTACGATTCATGACCATGGCGCGGAGATAGTGGCCTGGAAAACCCATTTCTCTTTTCACTCGTTCTCTACAACTGTTGTCTTAAACACCGTGTCACCACTTGGGGCGTCTGATCCACAGCACCGAGGAATAGACTATCCAGTTCTTCGGTAACCTCTTGGACTGATTTTGTCAGGCACATATTTTATGCCATTCGCTGCATTCCTTGTCCCATTTCGAGGCAGTTTGGAGGCTTTATCTCTTACTCTGTTTTTGCGCACAATATCCAGGTGAAGTGAGCGTCCTACCTACAGGGTAGTGGGTAGACTACCACACCCTGACGGAATGAGAAGGGGATTATTCTGCCCCATGATGTTCTGCATTCAAGCTAAACTAGTAAGTGAGTGTGATAACATGTTTCACCATACGTCCTGACCGGGTGATGAAAAATCCAGTCGGAAACGGCCCAGTATCATCTTTTCTGCTGCAACGTTAAAGACTGTCTAGAGTCATGGCTAGCTGTAGCTCCATTTGGCTTGTTCTTCCATAAGTTGATTTGTCCAGAACATATAACACAACATGTGGTGGCCTCAGTGGGCCAGATTGCACAAACTTACAACCAAACACATGATGATATCCAGG
>OOFE01016430.1:0-12694 GCA_900323365.1 Monocentris japonica
AATCCTATCTGGGACGCATCCTTCCTCAGCCTCTTGCTGGGGATGTTATGTAATCCCTCAGTCTCTCCTCCTAGGACCGCCTGGCTCCAACATGGCCACTATGCTCACTATGACCTCAGTGTGAGCAGTGTGGGCAGTGTGTGTGTGTGTGTTTGACTCTGCTTGTGTGTGTTTGTTTGTGTGGTGTCAATGCAGCTTTGTGGCATCTGAGAGAACAGCTGTAACCACCACAACTCAGACTCAGTGTTTTTCTGGTCGTTAGTTAGTACTATGCGTAGCCCACATTTGTTTATCTATTGGAGTCAGTAAACTAGCCTAGATGTAAAAGTGAAACTGATCTTTCAATGTTTTTTAATATTGTTATCGTGACAAATCTTTTACATGTCTTAAATGAAGACATATAAATGTAGTTTTTTGTGTTATTTGCTAAATCACATTGTGTTTATCTATTGTTATGACTAGCAACTGCAAGCTATATCCTGAAATTCAGTGTCATACCCCTTTAGATCAGCCTCCTCCCTCCTTTGTTTGATGGGATGATGCTACAGAGGCATGGCAAATGTAATTATACAGCAGGCAGCTAAATTCTTCACCCAGATGGTGCTCAGACCGGGCTATTTGTCACACATAGCTTCAGAGTTCTTTCTGTGGAGCTAAACTGGATTTCTTTAGCAAAGTTTCAGAATCCAAAAATTCATAGATTACCAGAAAATACTATTTTCAGAACTGCTATTCATAGGTTATGGTTTCTTGATGTAAACTGAAATCACGACCATACAGTTTCATAGTTATAATCTCCTTAGAGCATTTTTCGTTCAGGGAAGTAGGCATACTATATCACCACTGGATGTTAGCATGGTGGTGTATGTAAACCACCCAGGGTTTTACAGTTATCCTTTAAGTAAATCCTTTAAGATGTTAAATAAGAGGCTACAGTTTGGCAGCAGGGATAGATAGACAGATGGCTTGATGAGAATTAGTCTGTAGATTCCAGATCCAGAAGGCATAGCGGTAGAAAGATACCTACATTGATTTACTGTGAAGTCCAAACTGTTGAGTTCAATTGAATCTAACTGAAATTGAAAATATGTGGCTACTTACTTAAAAACTTGAATAAATGACAAAATGAATATCACGATAATCACAAGAAATCATTTCAATATTGATATTAACTGCTAATATTTGCAAAATCACGTTAAATAACAAATAATTGATGCACGCATTGAACTGCATGGTACTGTAAAGTATGACAAATAATATTACCGAATTTGTTTCAGATCTCATTTCATGAGAGATTTTAATTTGTTTTTTCGTCAATAATTTAGACAACAGAATTGTGTATCGCAGTAACTTGATATCATTATTTCATCACTTAGCCATACTGCTAAGCCAATATGTTTTCCCATAGGCTCGGTTTGCTTTGATGAATACTGGCTACAGGAATACTACAGCAATATGTTTATGTGCATATGGAGCCCAGTTTTTTAGACTTTGGAACGTTTGGAAAAAGAGAAACATTCATAAAACATATTGTTTCTATTTCTGAATTACTCAACCCCTTGTGCTCCCTGCACCTCTATCCATTGTCTTCAGCCACAGACATTTCACAGAGCACTGCAACTTCGTGGAACAACGGCAAGTTGTCACATGAGATACTTTCTCCAGGCATTCAATACTACACATAATCAAATCTGAAACTTGCGTTAAGATTTAATAAGTCAAAAGGACGTGGTCCACCATCTTGTATGCACCTTACCATTCACTTACGTTTTTCAGAATAGATTTAATGTACTGTGATCAGGTTCAATGCACAAAAGCAGAGCACCTGTTGTTTCAGCTTGAAGTGTGTGTGTGTGTGTGTGTGTGTGTGTGTGTGTGTGAGTGAACAGACATACTCTGTGGAAGCCATTGATTGTGAGCTGAATATCACAGAGAATTGAATATTTCTCACTCAGAGCAGCAGCTACAGTCTGTCATCACTCCTTTCTCCTTTCTCCGCTCAGTGAGGAGCTGAAGCTGGCCTCTCAGAAGTCTCAGCATCTTGAGGAGGTACTGACCTTTTCCTAAAATCCCATAGAAATTTCATATTATGCACTATAAAAGACCATGGCTTGTTGAGGTTCTGGCATGGTGAGGACTGACCACCTGCTGTTACTGAGCTGTTAAAGCCGAGACGGTTTTAGCCTGCTTTTAAATGACTCTGTTTGTGTGTGTGTGTGTGTATGTGTGTCTCAGCACAATGTGGACCGAAACAGTCAACAGCCAGACATGATACACAGGTAAGAAACTACATAAGACAAATACTGAAACGCTCATGATCATGCAGGCTTTAAGCAGAATTATTCTGGCATTGACAAATGCGCTGTTTCTATTATCTCAGCCATTCTGGACCTTGTAACCTGCTCTGATGTCTTACTTGGATTTAGCTTTGCTTTAGTAGAGCAAGAAATAAAAGTTGGAATTTGGTGCCTTTTAAGCATCCATGTAGCATTACCATTTACTTCAGGATGATTCCCCAGAAAATCACATGCATTTGCCGAGCAGAAATAGTTGGAGCAGAAATAGTTTGATGTGCAATAGAAAGTGAAACTAATGGCATTTTGTGTGTGAATGGTACAGGAGGAAGATTTCATATCCATTAATCTTGCTTTGGACTGATTATGTACAGGCCAACAGCATTCTTAACTCATAGTGTCTCATGAACATTTTGCCATGTGTGAAGGACAGCAGTGTTTCTTCTGACAGAATGCTGTACATCGGATAGGACAGTCAGATGTATGTCTGTCTTGTGTGTCTAGATAGGGTTGACATAGGTATAAAGTAAAGCTAACGATTAGTCTGCTTAATACAAATGCGGCTTATTTTCTACATTTCTACATTTTACTGTTGTCCTACTTTAAGCCCATTGTAAGTATGGGAATCAAAAGCTGTGAATGCCACTTCTGTCTGTACATGTAGCTTCTGGCAGTCAGATTGGACAGAGTCTTAGTGTTGTCTTACTCGCCTGTGTTCAGCAATCAAAGGATTAAACCCTTAATATATCCCACCACGAACACTACTAATGAGGGCAGTGATGGAAATGGAGAGTGTTAAAGGACTGATGGACAAATAAGGCAAAGCGATGGTTAAGGATCAGAGATTTGTGATATCAGATTGGAAGAAAGAAGCGTATGAAGAGGAGCTGACAGGACAGTTGTATCAGCCAGAGAGAACTGAAGACACTGTGGAAGTAATAGCTGTAGAGGGAGAGCTTGCTTCCCTTCTCAGATGAATATGAACCGACAGGCAAACAGACAAGAGCTGTGATTCAACACAACCACCTGCTTCACATCCAGTATCATTTACTGAGATGGGTTCTACATGAGATATTGTGAATGTGTCATCTGATAGTATCTGATGGATTGGATCTGGTTTTGTTCAGAAAAAGATGAGAAAGCTCACTCATTGCCCTGTCAAAACTGATTGTCAAGGCCGCTGGTAACAGCACCGTTAATCCTGGAGCCACAGCTAAAAAGATTCTTGCTTTTCTTGTATTTGCTGTGGGTCATTCACATTGTGTACCATTTCATTGTTTGTCGGGTCAGAGTCAGTCTGTCAGTCTGTCAGCCTGTCAGTCCCAGAGTGGTGTTTGGTGTGGACATCTATCAAGTGACCCTCTGACTCTTTCTACAGAGAAACCATCTCAGAGGGGGAAATAAACTTCCAGAAATCCACTGGAGCTTTAATCTCAGACAAGGACCGGGAACTGGAAACTCTGAGGAATGAGGTACACAGACACAGACATATATGCTTCCACTCTGTCTTCCTGTCTCTTGGGAACATCGCTTTGTTCTTATGTAAACCGAACCGCCAAAGAGACTTTTCTGTTTGCTGAAAACTGTTTCTGAAGATTGCCGTGCTGCGTGGAGAAAATGCCATGGCCAAGACCCTGCAGTCGGCGGTGGAGAGCCTGGAGAGAGACAAAGCTCAGCTGCAGAGCCGCGTTCACAGTCTAGAGCAAAGGCTTGTGGGAAGGCTGGCCTCAGAGGGAGAGGACAGGGAAGCTCCATCCGCAGGTGAGGAGATGAACTGTTATTCTTCACAACTCCCCAAACCTCCCCTAATAATGCGTTGCAGGAGGCATCCAGTCATTCCCTAATGGAATACGTTGTGCTTCTGCAGGCGATGCAGCTCTGGACCAGCTAAGAGAAGAGAAGGAGTTTGCTGAGGGGCAGGTACGAGTGGCGAGAGTCTTCTCAAAATGCTTTTCTTGTCTCTACCAAACTTGATCTCTGTTCTTATCTAGACCTCCACATCAGTGTGATATGCGTCTGATCGTTGTCCGATTGTCTCCGTCAGATCAATTTCCTGAACAGCGTGATTGTGGACCTACAGCGGAAGAACGAGGAGCTGAAGATCAAGCTGAAGAAGATGGCTCTGGCTGAGTTCAATGGCAATGACGGGTGAGACACACACAGACACATAATGACAATGATTACATCTCTATGTAGTGTAGTAAAAAAAAAAAGTATCGTAAGCGTCAAGAAACCCACACTTATCAAAAATGTGAAAAAAGATGACAGAGTGTGATTTTCACCACGCTCAGCCTCTCCCGACTTCCTCCCGGAGTAGCAATGAATTATTCCCCTCGGGTCATCTCGCTTCTCTCCTTTCATCTAGTCTGGACGAGGGCGCGGCGAAGCGGGAGAAGAAGGCTCCTCCGCGTCTGTTCTGCGACATCTGCGACTGCTTCGACCTCCACGACACAGAGGACTGCCCCACCCAGGCCCAGAGCCCCGACTCCGTCCCCCACTCCACCTATCACGGCAACCCGGCCGACGAGAGGCCCTACTGCGACATCTGCGAGGCCTTCGGACACGCCACGGAGTCCTGCAACGATGATCAGACCTTCTAGAGGGGCTCTGACACTGACACTGCACCCCCAAAAACTCTTAACCTGCATTTTAACCCATTACCCCCCTGTTCCTCCCTAAACCCCATGTGACCTGTTCCTTTTACTCCCCCTCTTTACTTCGTACAGTCCAGCCCAACATGCTTGGCCCCCGCACAGCCAAACATCAGATTTTGCAGATGTATTTTTCTATTGTATTTATGCATATCACATCCACTGTCCTGATCTAAATCACAAAAGACTCTTAATCGTTTCTCCTAAGCTAAACCGTTCTGAGTATAATGCAGACTGCTTGTCCAAATATGCTGCTTCAGTGCAATATTGACGTTCGTAAGAAAAGGAATCCATCCTTTGTACTCGTCTTTTGTTTTTTTTTTTTTGTTTTTTTTTAAATACATGGGTGATGTTTTACATCAGGGCTTTATTTGTTAATTAAAATTGAAGGGGAAGTGAAGCACCAGACCAACTCTCAAGGCCTCTGAGACATTCCTGTCTTCTGTACCACATTCCGCTGCCTCGAAGGCTGAAAACCAATCAGAACAATACTGCCAAGTCACATGTTTTACATTTGTTTCAGTAGCATTTTATAAAGGCATTTTTCCAGTTTATTAACATGTGTGTTGACCTTTGGAAAAGTATTGGAGTGCACAATAATAGTATACCTAACAGTGGTAGAACAGCATCCATAGGCGAATATACAGGTTAATGCACTAGAATAAGGCAGGTGTGAAGTAAAGGGTTTGTTTTAGCTGATGATGAAGTTGTTGCATCGTGTTATTTGTTCTGTCTGGTTATGTGAGCATTCAAGATCTGTCACAGTGATGTTCATGCAGGGAAATAAGCTAGCACTGATACTGGTGTATAGTCTATACGAGGACTACTGTAGTATAAAAGAGATTTTAATGCACGTACATGTTAGAGAAACCCACCCCAATGAAGAGTATAGAAGCCTCTAGTAACTTGGTATTGCACTGTCCACTTTAAAGATTCAACACAAGACACTTAAAACTGTTTTTGTAAAGCGAAAAGCAGTTATTGGAATTTTATCATAAAGGTCACTACAGATTAGTAAAAGATGTACTGTCCCGTTTTATATTACCTGTGGATTTCATATATTGTCCTCTTATATCTGTATAGCAGTGTGTATTTGAATTGTCTTCATGTTCTTAAGCACAAGGTTGGATCATATTGAATCTTCCAATGTAACAATGTCTAATATTTGTGACTAACCATTGACACTTGTCTTTGTAAATATGGACCAGAAGCTTCTTTCTGATCAACGTGCACACAGTGCCATGGGACAAAAAACAAAACAAAACTATCTTTAATGTGTACTGTATTTTATTTTTTTGCCCTGTTGATAAGATTGACATTGTATAAGGATTATTTCCACTCCGGGGGAAAAGCCCACTTGTATAGACATCAACTTTTAACACGTTGTGTACTTTCTACTTCAGTAAGGGATGCGTCTTATTAGTGCAATGTTTTCTATGTAACACTTTCAGGCACCATCTATAAATGTTTTTTTTTTTTACATTTCCAAAGTGTTCAAACCACTTGCAGATGTGGACGTGTTGTAAAGTGTTTTCTATGTGCTGTGTACTCCTAACAGTTCAATAGAAAAACTATGAGAAGATACAGCAACTCTGCTTGTGTTTTGCACGTTTTCCTGTCTCATTCTCCTCCGATACTATTAAACATAGGCAGAGACATAAAGTAGGTCTTTGCCTTCTACCCACAGGGCACAGCAGGGAAACGTACTACCTCTCAAACCCACTTCCTATCTCACAGGACAGTGCGGATTAGTGGTGGCTCATCCCCAGATCCATTACCCCTGATGGGTTCAGGCTGCAGAAAGACCCCGCTTTATTTTTCATGAGCTCTTGGCAGACATAACACCGGGAAACTAAGTGACCTGCACAACACCAACAAAAGAGCGATACTCCTTTGATAAGGCCTGTGCTGAAGATCATCTAACACTAGTTCCCTTCCAGTTTTTTCTAGTCCCATTCTTAAATTACACACCAAAAAAAAAAAAGGCAAAAGTTTTGTGACTTTTATTAAGAAAACAAAACCATTGGACATGATAAAAACCAAGCACTACTGATGGAATAAATAAGTAAAACCAAACCATAAATCTGTACAAGATCTTAAGTCAAACAACATGGTCCCAAGAAAAACAACATACAGGATTTCATATCTCACAGCTTTTTTTTTTTTTTTTTTTTTAACAGTTATGAGCAAACTATAAGCAATCGGCTCGATCAGGTGAAAGCTACAACGTGAGTGAGATTTGTTTGAACTGAGTGTACATAATGCGGTTTATAACTGTTAATGTCAATACATAGCATTTTAAGTACCAGCGCTGCTGGACTGGGAATGAGGTATATGCTAGTCCATCCTCTAAACTGACACAATTTTCTTTTTTTTTTTTCATTTCTTTTCTCTCCATCCATGTGACTGCTGATTTGCTGAGAACATCTGATCAAGTAATTCTTCCAGCCCGTTACATGAAGTCATTGGTTTACTGTGGTTGAATCGAGTCATAATTCACAAGTCAATACTCATTACGGAAACTAAATCTTAACGCGTGAGGTTGTACATTAGAGGTCACAGGTCTGAATCCTTACTATTAAGTTCAAGTAAAAATCGCACATTGATGTCAATGATAAATCTGCACAAAACCCAAGAGCTTGATGCCACACGTGCACGGATTCAGCCAATAGACAGCACCTTGAAGGAGGACAGGAACCAACGCCCGGGCTAAAAGACTGGACCCTCTCTTGTGAGCTACAGAAACTTTGCAGGTCATCGGTGCGTAGTGATGCAAGGAACATTTACAGAGATGAGACGTGATGAGATGGTGGACCAGACAGGAAACCAGCACTAGTCTGTTTCAACTGTAGAACAAAACACAATTTAAAAAAAAACAAAAAACTTGCCACCTAAAGGAGAAACAGATCAGTAACCAGGGTATGGAGAGAAACCGCTGAACTTCTCAAGATGTATTCTGACTTATGAGGTTTGCAGATGTTACATTTTACAGGAGACAAAAACAATATTACGTTTAGGGGTAGTGTTTAAATTCCAGTCTCCAAGTATCATAACCGAAACTGAAACTTTTGTAGTTGAATATAAATATTGAACGAACTCTCGTTAGTGACAATTATAAGGCAAATAAAACATGGCACCAAAAACTGTCATTTAAACACTGCGTGACCTAAACAGTATGTTTAATCATAGCAACACAAGGCACACCTTAGGGACCTTTGCTACCTATGCCTGTCATCACTATGAAAAATCGAAGAGTTTCACTTGACCAGTACCGCTGTCGTCTTCCTCTTCATGCCAGAACTAACTCATCAAAAATAAGTGAATGGAGAACTTTCATGGAGAAAAAAAAAAAAAAAAAAGACATCCACTACAGCAGCAAATCTATCTGTGATCAATTGTGATATACCATAACAGTGCATTGACCCTCCTGAGAAAAAAACCCTAAACATTTCCTAAACAAATATAGAACATTAGTCTAACAGGAGGCGAATTGGGAGGATTGAAGTGATGTGGTCTTAGGTAGAGATTTCCCCGTAGCCACTGATCTGGGACCAGGTTAGCCTCGTTGTATCCTGGGCTAAACCACAAGAACATTTAAAAAAGGTCTCAGACCAGAGTCTAGGATCAACCTCGTCCTATTCTCACTGATGTGTACACCAGTGTTGAATCCCCAGTGTTATTCATTTAGTCACAGATGCAGGTCAGTGTTTCTCTTCTGGCCTGGCCTGGGCTGGGCTGGCAGCGCCACCCCTGCTCACAGAGGGGATTGCAGCCTGGGTTCTGAGCTTCTCTTGGCATTAGTGAGAGTGTGGAGAACTGTTAGGAAGCACGGAGGGGATTAGTGAATAGAGGTAATATCCATTCGCCCTCTGTGGCAAAGGAGTGTTAGGGCAAAAGTGGTAATTGGGGAAATCGGCAGTTAGGAGGGGAAGAGAGATGTCCATTCTCCCTTTGGTATTAACAAGTATTGGGGGTGGGGGGGGGCTAAGGAGGAAAGAGGAGAGCCGGTGTGTCCATTATCCCCAAATTATCTAGGGTTAATGGTGGGAGGAAGAGAAGAGGATGAAGGAGAGAAATGACTCAGGACATTTAACTCTCCTCAAAGTCCTGAGACGAGGACTCCTGTTTGCTTTTCTTGCTGGGTGGGTCCTCCTCCTCCAGGTCCTGCCAGACAAAACACAAAGACAGAGTCCCATTATCCACCAAGTACAATAAATACACAGGAATTAGTCTTGGTGTTTTGGGTACAGAGAGATATTGACAACTTACACAGTACAACAGTACAGAGTGACACACGGGACAAGGACAGCTATGTTATGAGGAGTTATGTGGATGCCTTGAGCAGTGCAAGGTTCGGGTAATAATCAACAAGTGACCGGCTTAGAGAATAGGTTGCCAAGCCAGCAGTTAACATTCAGCATTCACAACCACTACTACATGGAGTGCCAAATGCATCACCAGTTGTGGGGCTAGGTTTTAAAAGACAGATAGGTAAAGGCGTTCACACCTGAGTGGCTTTGCTGTCTGAAGAATCTTTCTCCCCCGAGGACAGGCTGTCTCTCTTGGCACTTGGTGCTCTCTCCGAGGTCTCTGAAGGGATGTTCTTACCTGGATATAAAACACATTGCACGCAGATATCAGAACAGCATCGCATTTCTTTAACTGGCAGCAAATTTAGAGGGGACTAAACACTGTACATTGTGTGTTATTTATGTATATGTACTTTTTTTTTCTTAGTGGCCACGGAACATTTGACACTTTAGTGCCACCGTGTGGTCACGCAGAGTAACTGCACGGTTTGACGAACCCACTGAAAACTAGGGACGTGAGACACAGTATATAAGCCAGGGGAGAAATACTGCTGTTTCAATGAAGGTTTATATAAGAGGTCAACTCTGCCTAACCAACGTGACTGAAAGACCAGGAAAGGCAGGAAACAAAGGGGATATAATAAAAAGATGAATTGAGAGCAAGAGAGATGACGAGTGAGAGACAGAGAAAGCCAGAGGACAGTTGACAGTTGAAGCCCTGAGGGGAATAGCAAGGCCACAGCTGCTCTGTGTCACTTCATATGTGTTTAACTAAAGGGAAGTAGTTAGTAGTTAGTCCTCTCGTTCTCCGTCAGTGTGATGTCGATGGTCCTGAAGTAACATGGCAATGACTCCAAAAGGGAAAAACAGAATCCACACACTACAACCAGCTAGCGTCCTATTGGTGACCGAAGAATATAAGTTAGGGATAGTGGAGAGATATGTGTGTGTGTGTGTGTGTGTGTGTGTGTGTGTACCCCTCTTGCTGTCGGGGCTCTGGTCATTCTTGGCCTCGCTGTTATCACGGTGAGACACGGCGGAGGGCTCTGGGGTAGGACTGGTGCTACAACTGTTTTCCTGTTTCACCGGGGACGAGTCAGCGATGGAGCTCTGGTTACTGTTGTCATCTGGCATGGACAGATGAGTGAGTTTAGTGTTTGCGTTTTGAAGTCCGCTTTGGCAACCAAAATAAAGAAGCAAAGCTGGTAAACCAGCCCGTTTCTGGCTGAGCATAGCTAATGAAAGTCCTGAAACTATAACTGGTCAGTATAAAAAAAAGTACAGCAGGAAATTAATTGTTAAGGGACATGAAATCCAACTGTGTTTAACAAAGCAAAGAAAAAAAAAATATTTTGAGTATTGTAACTTTAATTTTACTACTTTTTAAAAGGCCTTAAATTTAGCTAGTTTATTTTCAGACTTTTCAAGGACCCCTGCATTCCCAGAGTAGGTCTGTGGGGGGTTACACCCACCATGCATGTCCATCATCCCTGGAGAAGAGCTGTTCTCTGGAGTGGTCACCTCGGAGCCATACTTCTCATCTTTGCCCTTCTTCTTATTCTTGTTCTTCTAAAACAAATGAGAGAAAGTAATAGTGTTCAAATTCAAGAGTGTGTGTGCTAAATGACTGTAATGTAAAGACAGACATACAGTATTGTGCAAAAGTCTTAGGCACGGAAAGCAAAAATTTCTCTGTAACATTGAATTTTTTTGTGAAAATGAATGTTTGGAAATCTCAAATTAGCTTATTTCTACTGCCACACTAATGCAGAAAACAAAAAACGAAAATATTAAAACAAGACTCCCTGCTAGTGACACTGTAACTATAAGCACGTGTCTTCGAAGAGGCTGAACTTACATCGTCTGATTTGGGCTCCGTCACTGGGACCCACTTGTAGATGCGAAGGGATGTGTCTCCCACAGTCACCCATTTCTTCTCCCTGTGTGGGAGAGGCACACACACAAAAACACACAAATAACACCAAGGCTCTGAAGCACCACACGTTACCCTGGAGTTAAAACAAGAAACACACAAATAGTGCCCCTGTGGAAAAAGGATACTATACAGATAACACAGCAAAACTTTAAGTCCCTGTAGGAACAATATCAGTGATACCATAAGAGTTAAAAGAGACCATAAAGTAGCCTTAGGTCACTATTGAGTACCACGGCAAAAGTCCCCATAGTAATATTATTGGAATATTATAGAGTTAACATGAAGATTGAGGAGATTTTAAAAAAGTACCATAAATTATGATAAGGCCACTATAAACTCACTATTGAGTACTCGGAATATTATAGTGATTTTTCAGTTTGTGATAATACGTTTATCAAAAATACTGTATAAGAGAAAAATCAAAATTATGAGGAAAAGGATAAAACATGAAACACGCACTACATGTCACCATCAACACGTCGGGTGAATTAGTTTTATTCTATCATCTCAGAGTTGTCACAGAACTTCTACTTTCTAGTACACGGATTCGGATCCCGGGAGGTCTAACTGAAACACCAAATAAAATGCACCTCATTCATACACCCTTAAATCAAACCACTGAGCGGATTCATACGGTGAAGAGTCACGAACGTACCTCCCTTTAAAAAAAAATCTATTTCTCATATTAGAAGTTCAAACAGTCTAATTGTATTTGTAAAACGTTCAGACTGAGTCATTGCGTGTTCAGCCATGCACTACAGTAGCCTACTTCCCTCTCCCAACCCCCACCGTGCCTTATTCTCTACCAGACCTAAAGGGCGACTCAAAGCGCTTAATTTAAAACTCCAGACGGACTAAACTACTCCGACTCAAGAGCGCCGTCGTCAAATTGTTTCCAAGTCGGAGTTATTGGCCGTTTTGAATCGTCCTGCAGCCGTGAAACCGGGCCGCCTGTGGTACGAGCACAACAGCGGGCAGGAGAAAGCAATGGCTTCATGTGACTGCAACGAAATGGCTTCTGGGTTCAACCCTTGCTGTTAAAAAATCTGCGTGAAAAAAGACTACAGGTTGTGTGTTTAACAGCGCCCAAACTACGAGGCGACGCATCGCACTAGTGCGCCCCGGTGCACCTGAGCTGCAAGTACATCTGCTGTAAATCCCGTTCAAAAATTGCCCTTTCTTTCAATTTCATCCCTTATTGCTTCTCGCTCCTTCCCTCTCCTCCCCCAACAAGCAAGCCTTTCTCGTGTTAGATAACGAAAGGGTGTTTTTTCCTCTCTTTTCTCTTACCATTTTCGTACTTTCTCAATAGCGGCCATAACCCTCTTGATGTCATCTTTTGCCCTGCTCCGGGTCTCAGCTCGGACCGACCTGCCCGACATTGCCGCGGTGGGTATAATATTTTTAAAGCTCGCCGGCAGTTCAGACACAATGCAAACAGTAGAGCGCACAGAGGAGCCACTGCGCCTGCGCGGACCGGGGAGGGGAGGGCTGGGGGCTGCA
>OOFE01016430.1:21833-34713 GCA_900323365.1 Monocentris japonica
CAAAGCGCGCGAAAGCATGGGCAGGCACGTACCTAAAAAACACCAGCTGTTTCTCGTGCTTGTGTTGTCTGAGAAACGCCACAAGGTTGTTGAACTTGTCCTCCGTCCTACAAATCTGAAACGGCACAACCACTAAGTGTCCCTTAAAATGAATTGACACATACTATATACTGCACTTTTGGGTCAACCTTGCACTCGTGAAGATTTGTGTGAAAGAGGGATTTCAGATCGGATCACCCCAACTCACGGTATAGTAGTTGCTGAGCCTCGAGGGGGTTTTCTGGGCGACGCTGGCAGCCACGCCCTTCTCTTTGACAGTGATGCGTACAGGGTTCCTGAGGCCGGCCCTCACCAACTTCTCCAGCTCCTGAGTCTGGGTAGCTGAGAACAGGCCTGTACGCCTCTGTTTCGGCAGGTAGCCCAAAATGGCATTGAGACTGAACACAGACAGACAGCCTCTGTTAGTGGCAAGGCCCCCCCAAAAAAGGAAAACACGCTCCCATCTATTTGAAACAAATTGCAGGCCTCTGCGGTGGAGCACCAAGCTTATTTCTTGACTCAACACAGTTTAAGAACGTTCTTGTCTTTTCAGCCATATGTCAAGTTGTTGTACCTGGCCTCAAAACCCATGTCAAGTAATCTATCCGCCTCGTCGAGAACCAGCACATCAAGACTCTTGACTGAGCTGGCAAAGTCCAGACCATCTGCCTTCCTCCTGAACATGTCCTCCAGGCGGCCTGGGGTCGCAATCACAATGTTTGCCCTGAATTGGGGACACACAAATGTTGGTTGTCCACAGAGGTACTCGTTTCTTCCTTGCGTATTTGTTTTCAAATGAGCTGAATACAATAATCAAAGACGTTACATACCCATGCTCCTTGAACTTCTCTACATCCTCTATTGGGTTACTTCCACCAATCAGTAAGATCTGCCTGAAGTAGAAATGTCAGGTTGAACGTTTCACCAGTTGAATATCTATCGGCTCTGATTTCATATTGACTTTCTCCAGTGTCTCTACCTACCTAAACTGTGGAAACTTCTGAATGAACTGCTCCATCACTTCACTGATCTGAAGGGCCAACTCTCTGGTGGGAGTGATCACCAAGGCACCGACCTGCAAAAACAAATAGCATTTATAGTTGAATAAAACGTTTACCTTGTACCGTCTAAGCTATTTTCCAAATGTCCAGAGTGACATGAAATGATTCAAGATTCAGATGCAGTGATAACAGTCTCTCTGAAAACAGAGCAGAGGAAACCATACCTGCATTTTCTTTAGGATTTCCTCTCGCTTCAGAAGAATTTCTATTATAGGAATGACAAAGGCCAGCGTCTTCCCACTCCCTGTCACCTACAATGATATGACATTTAGTAAGCCGCACAGAACTCATGTTATCCGGTTTAGAAGTTGACTGAAGTAGTTCATAGCGCATTTAACCAGACTTACCGCCTCAGCAGCCACATCTTTGTTGCTCATGAACAGAGGGATGCAAGCAGACTAGAACGGAAGACAGTAGGTTATAGTGGGTTTACTGCTTAGCCTCTACTGGAGACCGACTGGGTGAAAAGTACAAAGAACAAGTATTATGTAAGGAATGTTACCTGAACTGGTGTCATGTATGTAAACTTCAATTCATCCAGCGTTTGTAAAATACTGTCATTGATTTTAACAGGCAAACTGTCCCATTTCCCCTCTGTTGTATTATCCATGTTGGAAATAACCTGACTGTCCACGCTGCTCCTTCTTCCGGTACATTGATGTTTACAGACCGGGTGGAAACGGGAGCACTTCCATGTTGACCGTTCCGCTTAATTTTTTCCCCTGTTTTATTAAATAATGTATACTAAATAAACAACATGTTGTGCAGAGTTTTGACGGCTGTTGGACAATATAATATATATATATAATAGAAATGAAGATGCAACAGGTTAAAGGTTAAAGGAAGACCGTGAATTATAAATGCCGATTGCTTTCAGGCTTTATTAAAGTCTTTGAGATGTACTTTTAAAAACATAAAAATGAGGACTATGCAACGACATTTTTTTATCTTTGTATATACACAAATTACACAAGAGGTCCGTTCTCTTGCATGTTGACAACGATACACCAAACTCCATTCTACATTCTGTAAGTTTGATGCTGCCTTGCTTATCGCCAAAGGTCACGGAGGAAATAGTCAAAATATTTTATGAATTGCCAGGCGCCACTTCGATTCGGCATGCGTCCAATACATCAAGCATCATGCATTGCTATCAAATTTCTACTTTTAGGTCGCCTCTTATTGCCACATTGTACTTCCACCAAAAGATAGTGGAGGGCAACAGCAAGCAATGTGCAACCAAATCTAAAAGTTGAGTTAAAAAAAAAAAGTACTACTTGGTGCATTATTTATATGCCGAATATGTCAATTCTTAAATGGTCTTATCAGATACGTACCTTTGCTGATAAGCAAGGCAACAGTAAATTGACAGATTTTTGAATGAAGTTTGGCGTGAAGTTTCCTCCATACAAGAGAAAAAGGGACGTTATTGGGGTACCTTGGTTGTCCAGCCACGCTTTTCAGTCTTCTTCGGGCTTCTTCCTTTCGCCTCATCTACTTTACCTTCCCATTGCACAGTTGAGCTTGGTATTAGACCTCAGTACTGGGTCAGGTCTTAGGTTGGTGCTGCTGACTTTCTTTGACAGGTCTGTAAATTCCTGCTATACACCTGCTTGCATTTCTGAAACAATAGCCTCCTCAGCCCCCCAAGCTTGTTCTTATTCTTTCTGGACTTGCTTTCCTTCATGTACAAAGCCAATTTGATGCATAGGGCCCTTGTTCCTAACTGGTAAAGAATGGATGTTTTGTGTGACAGTTTCCCCATAACATACAGATGCTTCTTGGTTTTTACTCATCCCAGCCTATTCAAAGTTACCTTTCAACTTGGCAAGCAGCCTTCCTGTACAGAGAGCAGGTATATTGTTGTATCATCTACATATGTCCTGATGGGCGATGATCTTGATTTTTATAATAAATGCTTAGTCTACCCTGCCATGTTGTGGTCAATTCGAAAGTGGAGCATAATAATACTACTACTACTACTGATAAAAAAATTCAGGGTCACCCTGTCAAGCACCCACACAACCAAACTGTCTATCAAGTTTTATTTCATAATGGGCTTTTAGCAATCGACCTTGAAATATTTCAATAGACCATGTATACCCTTCATTTTTAAACAAGCTCAAAGAAATTTACAGAATATTGGATTTATTATGAAACCTGGGGCATTTTCCACAAACAAACATTCTACATTTGTACAGATCCACTGATCAGATTGTTTTAATCACACAAAGGAGAGGCTGTGTATAGAGCAGTTATACCTGCCTGAGCTCATCAGAAATTGCTAAGTACAAAATTGGGGCATATTCAATAACATACAACATTTATGATGTTGCGGATGTGCACTGGATGTGTAGGTAATGCATTGGACACAATTCCTTAGCTTGTGAGAAAAGATAAATTCATTCAAAAGAAAAAAGTCCAAATGTTGCATCCCACTGGATATGCTCCAGGAAAAATTAATAGTACAAAATGCTTACCATCTTATAACTTAAAATCCTCAACCCCAACAAAATTACTATTAAAGTAGAAGCAACGTTAGCACACAGCAGTCAACAGGTTTCAGATTCCCCGCCCCACCCATCAATCACCACGTAACATGTATTTCAGTATTCCTCTACCTTGGCTTTGAAGCTAAAAACCCAAATAGGTCAGTTTAACATTGAACCCTTCCTCACCTCATCCAGGGCTTGCTGATGAATGGACTGATTGGAACATTAAACTGTGCCTGAAACTTCATCAACTTGTGGATTCTCAGGCCAAGAATGAAATCCACTGGTCTATTATTACCTTTCTGAACTACAGAGAGAGTCAAACGGTTTCGCTGCATTGCCTATTAACAAAAACCATTGACAGAAGCATTATGTGGCATGAATTGCTATGAAGCAACAACAAAAAGAGCTAGAAGCTGTACAGTTTCCCCTCCAAGATCAGCTGCAATGAGAGACTTTAGAGACTTTCGGGAGTGCAATTTGTTGTGGCAAACCATAATACAATGCACAGAGATGATCCATCTACCTGAACATTGTTTAACTTGGTTGGGACCCTTGATAGCAAGTCTCTGGTATCTCAGACTGTACACTGATGCATTTAGTTTTTCCACATTTGCCATTTTCATCATTGGGAAAGGATTCCATAAACACAGTAATAAAGGATACATTCTGTGGTGACTTCTGTCGTGTCTGTCCATCAGTAGGTATTTCTGAGTCATATACATCCCATTAGCTTTACTTAAAATTATAAGCCTCACAGTCATTCATACAGGCCTAAAACTGCGTTGCAAGTAATTGGTGGTTAACTTTAGTCATCTAACAATGTCGGGAAACAATTTGAACAATTCAGTTAAATGACAAAAAAAAAAAAAAAGAAAATTAAAACTGACCTCAATCCATGAATATTTTGGCCTATCATTCAAAACATAACCACATTTATAAAGGTGAAACCAAATGGGTAACAGGAGAACAAAACATTTGAGAGCCAATTGTATTTTGACTTTTAGTGAAAACTGCCAGTCTCATTTCCAAAATGTAAATAACTGTCTTATTATTGGAAGAAATGGTGGAGCACACAGAAGGATCGTTTAACACACTACACCACTCGCCGTACTTCAAAGAATCTCTTCAGGTAGTAGATCTGTCCAAGTGTCATCGCCACAAGGACGAGAGCTTCAAAGAATGACCAGAGCACCACTCTGCTGTTTGTGTTGTCATTGACTAGAAGACGAAAAAAGAAGAAAGGCTGAATAAGCGTGTGAAAGGACACAGATACAATAAGCATGACAAACTGGCACTCAGTACCCAGTCTTATAGACTGTGGACTCACTTGCTCTGTGTATCCTCTCGCGGACTTCCATGTACTCCTGCTCATGCTTGACAGCTGTCATGGCAACTGCCAGCTCATTGATCATCTCCTCCAGCTTGTTTTGGTGGGCTGAAACAAGCGAAAGACAACACCTCAATACTAAGTCACAAACACAATACAGTTCTGGTGCAAAAACATGCACAGGAAATACATGCATAATATTCTCATATACTTAGTGAATTATGTAGCATCCCATGCTTTCCCAATCACTGGGGAAACAGGACCTGTGTTGTTCACACTTCAAGGTAAAAGTCCTCAAACCAGTCACAAACATGAGGGCTTTCTGCCTACATATAATAAGTGTAGTACACAATATTAGTTTACACTATGGAAACAACACTGGTTAGCGAAAACTCCACAGTGCATCACACAGCAAAAGTCTATTTCACAAAAGTAGTTTTGCTGCAGCCTGCCCTGTTCCCTACCATCCCAGCTGTCACCACCTACAGAGAGGAAAAGAGTGCCCAAAATAAACTCAAAAAAGAGAGAGTACTAACAACATAGAAGGTCAGCAAAACAGCAGAATACAAAAAGTAAACAAAATTCATCATCGAGATGCGAATTCTCTCCCTCCCTCATGCACCCACACCCAGTGTCTACCTTCAGTCTCCATGTCTTGGCCTTTAGGTGCCTCTCCAATATCGATGGTGAACATGACGATCTTGGGTGTCATAGTGGACATCTTGTTGCTGAAGCAGAACTTGTAGGTTCCATCCATGTGTGCAGCCACCGAGTACTTTCCACTGGACTCTCTATCCCCTTTGTAGATCTGCTTACCATCAGGCCCCGTTATCTGCAAGGGAGACATAATATTACTGCAGTAGTGCATGTCGTGTATATCATGCAGGCTTGGTAACATATGGCAAGATCAGAGTACACAAAACATTCAAATGTGCACCTTAAAAACGGCAACATTTCACTAAGTAACTGGTAAAATGAGACCTAGCCTTTTTCAATTTTAGGATTAAGCTCAACTGGTAAGACAGCCGAGCAGCTAACGATTCAGTTAGCATTACCGAGCCAGAAACTAAGCTAAGGTTACACTTCCTGTCCAACAAATTAGCATCTCAAGAAATTATTGAATGAAAAATGTACTTTTGACCGGAGAGAACATGTATTGCTGTGATTATACCCCAATCATTTAATCCAGACAATACAATACTTTATACACCATAACGAGATCAAATTCATTAAACCGGTAACGTTAACGTTAGGGGAGCCAGACAGTTCGTTTGGTTAGCCTCACTTAACGTTGCACACAGCGGGCAGCTAAGAGGCCTTCTCCCTCCGGTTTAGTTAAAAGAAAGAAACTCCACACATTAACACAGCGTAACTGACTAATTCACTATCTCAGCGTATTGGCCTACCTCGACGTCGATGTCCAGGAAGCCTCCTTCTGCAACTTCAAACATAAGGCCCATCTTGGTCCCGGAGTTGACCCGCTCATAGAAGCACTCCTCAGCATGGGCGTCTATGCTAACGAAGTAGCCGGACGCAGTGGCAGACAGGGCGGCCAGGAGGACAACGAGCTCCGACACCGTGAACATATTTCGATTTTTTGTTTTCCCCTCGCTAGTTTTACGCGACTTGTGTACCTTTAAGGACTATCCTCGCGTTAGTATATCCCACAGGACCGCATATACAAACTACCAGAATACCGGTTTATAACGCTAAGTTTTGACAGAGCACTTGCAGCTGTCGCACCAGCATCAGCGCAGTGAGCTGCACTGTTCCTTAACTGCCACGTACGGTTTAAACGGCAAGCAACGAGGGCCAAACTTAATGGGTGCGTGGCGCATAACCTGTCACCCTTAATCAACCCCCTATCACGGTGTTTAGCGTCACAATTTAAAGTAGACCTAATAGACAAATATTTGCACTCTGTTTCTTTCATGTCAGACACACCCAAACAGATGTGGATGCCAAACTAGTAACTAGTAACTAGTACTGTGCTGAATTGGTCATTACTTGTAGATCAGCAATACATCTCAAATAAGTGTCAAATAAATATATTGATCAGTAATAAACTATCACAGTTCCTGCACTATTAATGCACTCAGCAAATGGACTGGTAGGGAACCAGGAGAAATGGTTTCATTGGGTTTTTGATGGCCCCATAATGTGCAAGTCTTAAAAGACTTGCATCATTTTGTTTCCTCAAATATCCAGAATTTATACTTTATTATGAATATTAAATTATTGACTTATTCAATGCTTGCATAATTCAAGTTATGAATAGACATGCTTTTGACTTCCTCCCCTGAGCTAGACAGTACGTAATACTACCAGATTACTAAGATCATTTGACTTAGCTGAGAGACAAGTGAGTATTATCAGCACAACAACGAAAAGTGCTGACAGAAAAAATACAGTTTGTATTCTTATTCTTCATTGATTAAGTCTAGTGTGCCTCAATGGTCAATTTTGGATCGATACTGTTTTCTTTATACGTTACCCTTTATATGTTGGCCATCTCCTGCTAAATCAACGCAGGAGTACATTATTTTCTCAATATATATAAAGAAAATAGTATTGGACTGAGGTATACCCTTGAGGTATACCATGCAGAAGAAACATAATGATCAAATTTTCTGTTTGACAGTTAAGATGAGAACCTGTGATGAGGCAGCCACAGAGATACCAACAGAATTTCTCAATATATCAATAGCACGATCAATTGTGGTAACGACTATGATGTTTGCAAAATTTCATAAAAGTTATTTCTTTCCTCTACTTGTAGGAGTTTCTTTGATACCATTTTCTATAAAACATTGGAGAGGAAAGGTAACTTAGAAATTGGTGTATGGTTATTAAGGACTGAATGCTCAAGGGAGTTTTTTTTCTGGAGATGCTAAACTCTTGTCATCTAGTAAGGAACAACCACTAAAAGGTAAGATCCAACATATGCACTACATACTATCTACATACAAAAATATGAAATATAACAAATTATATAAAGTATTATTGATAGACAATTATTATTTTCTACCAGCTGGTTCATCATTAATATCAAGTTACTTACAAAAAATGAATTTGACCTTTATTTGTATTAGCAAGTTAGCCAATAAGCAGATTGTAATGTGTGTGTGTGTGCGCAAAATAGAAACTGCAAAAAAAAAAAGTTTGTCTAACTTAGAGACTCCTCTAATTCACAGCCCACTAGCAGTAGCGTATCAATAACCCTAATGTAGCACAAGGATACGGAAATCAAATAAGCCTATCATAAAAACAAAACTACTACACCCAAGCTTTGACAATTCAATTAACTCTCAGGCAAAACAGCAGCGGTCTGCTAGGTAGCAAAGACGAAATAATGGAGTGCGGGATACTCCTCTTGTCTCTCTTCTTCTTCTCTTGACCTTTATGAATAATACTGAGGAACTAACAAAATGCAGACTTTCCGAGATGGAGCTCTCGGTTAGGTGGTGTTTTTGGAGGTATTTTTACCGACTTTTATTAGGATAAGAACACTCCTAGTACCAGCTTGTAGTGAATACCTCATACATTTACACTTAAGATTGAGGCTTCCTTGCAACTTGTTAATGTAAACTTCATAATCCACCAGTTTACGACACTCGAACGACACTGAACGCACCGCGAGTTGTCTACAAAGTCCGTGTGCTAATACGCACGCGCGAAGTGAAAGCGATAGGCCTCTTTAATTTATATCACTTTGTTTGCCGGATGGCTAAAGCTCCCTGGTTTCATTACAAAGGGAGAAGCGCCAGTGGACCACGGCTACCCCGGGTAACAAAACGTACGCACCCTGTATTTTGTCGCATGTTTGGTGACGTCCAATAATCGACTTGCTCTGAAGTCTCCGGGGCCGAGGCCTAAAGACTTTTTGTAGCTCACGTTATTAAAATTTGCAGTTAATGCCTAGATTTCGGTACCCGTTTTGACCGGGTGTGGACCGATGAAGCGTTTTGTCCTGTGACAGAACACTGAAACTGTTGGAAACGTTTGCCAGCTAGTTGTAGCTTTTGCTAACTCCTGGCGAGGAAGTGAGGAACGAAAAAATGACATCTCGGAGGTAAGGGGGCTGGAAAACAATGTCTGGTGATAACGTTAGCTTAGCTAATTAACGTTAGCTGTTGTGATAGCTAGTCTGTTGGTAAACAAACATTGACTATCCCCGGGATTTCTAGAATGAACTATTGGCTTTAGGATAGCTAGCTAACTACCACATCACCATGGGTCCATGAAGGATACCGGTAACTTAGAGCCTAGTCAGATGATGTTTAGTTGACACTATACCACTGTTGTGAATCAAGTAACGTTAAGGCTAGGTAATACATTATTCTTAGATCAGCATCAGTAGCAAGTGATGTTACGACTTTGACCACTGCAAACCGAGCACAGGCATTCCCAGTATAACTAGCTATTGGAGCTGTTGTATGTGTTATAAACTGCTGTCAAAACTCAGCGGTCTGTGGGTTCACTTCAACTAGTATTTTCATTTCATATCATTACAGTCTCTGTCTTTGAAATACGTGACTTACATGGGCTATTGCTGGCATAATGTACATTGATGCTTTGGCACTGTGTTGAAATCAGTGGTAAGGACGACTGTACCCCACCAAGTTTTAAACTTGTCTTATTTTGTCAGGTGGTTTCACCCCAACATCACAGGTGTGGAGGCGGAAAACCTCCTGTTGACTCGTGGAGTGGATGGCAGCTTCTTGGCCAGGCCCAGTAAGAGTAACCCCGGGGACTTTACTCTCTCAGTACGGTGAGTGATTACATTCACTGTAGTACAGTACTTCCTTACTTGGTAGCCCCATGACTAGAGTTCTGGTAACACAAATACAGCCTAATGTGTTTCAGACAGAATAGCCAGCAAACAAAAAAAACACAGATTAAAAAATAGAACATTAAATATAGCTGATGTAGCCACAGTTTACTTTTGGAACTATTCCACGTGAGAGTGATTTTTAGCTCTACACACTCTTCAGCCCACCACATTCACTTATTATGGAAACAAACCAATGCACCCTCCAGGTCTCGCGCAAATACAGACCTTTCCACAGATAAAGTCCCTGGTAGTTCAACAGAAGGTTATTTTTGTGTCATATTATGTGCCGAATTTAGACATTGGACAACATAAAATCTCTGCAATCAAAAGGTAAACCAATGTATTTTAAAGTGCCGTCGCACCACCTTTGAATATTTTCAATGTATTTGTGCCTCATCTCTTGCATGGAGCAGAGACAGTACACATGCTGTTAATGGTGCTTGTGACTCACAGCCAAAGCATCTTTCGTCTCTCATTTCAATCATAATGCATTCACTGTGCATCAGAAAGGCCGGAGGATACAGTACATGCACAATGAATGATTTATCATCTTCTAGACAGCCTAGTTAATTTTCGTACACAATGTGGATTCATTCTGACTCTGCAGCATTGATAGATTTAGATCTTAATGAAGCTTCTCAATTTAACCCACTGGACCCAAAAACATTGCAGGCCAATCTAAGTTGTTAATAATGCTACACTGACTGTTCATGACAGATGTAGTAAGTAAGATACCTTGCAGAGGCAGTAGATGTTTGCCAGTTAAAGAAAAACAGCGCTGTAGTAAGTAAAATGAAGCTGACATTTGATTGGTTGGACTAGTGCATGTTAGTTTTACTAAAGAAATTGCACCAAGACTATTATTTAGTGTAGCACCAGTGTGCCCACTGTTTTGCAGCTTACATTTTTGTAGCATACTCAACCAAAAAGGTCACATGTCATAGCCATGCATTTTAGCATTGATGCAGGAATGTAAGCTACCTGCCTACCTGCCTGTCATTGATGCTGACGTTTCTCTAAATGATTTGTGCTTTTCTGCAGGCGGAATGGAGCTGTCACCCATATTAAGATACAAAACACAGGGGACTACTATGACCTTTATGGTGGGGAGAAGTTTGCCACTCTGGCAGAACTGGTGCAGTATTACATGGAGCATCACGGGCAACTGAAAGAGAAAAATGGAGACGTTATTGAGCTCAAGTATCCACTCAACTGTGCGGACCCCACCTCAGAGAGGTGAGCTGTCAACTTGGGTGTCATATGTGTGCACTTGATTTCATTCCTTTGTCTATTCTCATCACAAATTCTTATGATTGTCATTTTTGAAAGAAATGAAAAAAAGTGGACTTTTATTACCCTTATAAGCACTATCTTATGGTTCGCATGTTATATCTAGGCCAGTAACAAGCAGGCCTTCTCTGTTCTCAGTAGTCTTTTAACAGAAATGTTCATCGGCTAAATAGAGCAAAGAATTATACTGGCAACTATTTGTTTGTGTGTTTGTCAGTCCATTATGCACAATATCACATGGATTTGATTTTACACGTCAAAGCACGTTGACATATTTGTTACTGATTGGCCCAGAGCATGCAATAGTCAATATGAGGGATTTTGCACTGTTTGCTAGTGTTTTGTGTTGAGGCTGTTAAGTCTACCTGAGGTTACCATACTGTTCCCTCTCTTGTATTGCATTGCATTGCTAATTTACACAAGTCAAACTTGCGAGCACTTCTCAATTGGTCCAAGAATCAGCCTTGGCTCCACTTGGCCACTCAAAGCAGCTGTATAACAAGTTCATTTGAATTATGCCCTTAGGCATCGATTAGCAGAATTGAAAGGCATGTTTTTTATTTATTCCACAGCTCAAAGAAAGGACTCAGTTCTTGGTTTCCAACCCTAGGACACTTAAGCAATAACATACCTTGCTTGGCCCGCTGCCTTGTTCCCACGACCACAGCGCACTCTGGTGCCAATAACCACCATAATGCACAACCTTGAGCATGTTATTGCTTTTATACAACATTTTTACAATAGTGCCAAACATTAAACAAAGATATAAGCTTTGGGTTTTAGTTTAATCATTTTATCATCCTTGCTTGCTTCATGTAAACAAAGCGGAGTGATACCGTTTAAGTTATAAGGTCCAAGTTCACATACTGGTTATAAGCAGCCGTGCAGCGCTTCTTGTTGTATAATGTGGAATATTCTTCAGTGAATTGAGGCCAATGGAAACACATTTTGCCAATACATATCTTTTGACAGATGGTTCCATGGGCACTTGTCGGGCAGAGAGGCCGAGAAGCTGCTGACAGAGAAAGGGAAGAACGGTAGCTTCCTGGTGAGAGAGAGCCAGAGCCATCCCGGGGACTTTGTTCTGTCTGTTCGCACCGGGGACGACAAGACGGACACCAGTGACGGCAAACCCAAAGTCACTCACGTCATGATCCGCTGCCAGGTGATCCACTGATCTCATTGCCTCTGTCTTCCCTCCGTCCTCCCTGCACATCACCTCAGCATTTTAGAAATGGGTGTTAAATGCTAAATGCTAGTTTGGAAAGTGACAGCCAGTGATGAAATGAGCATACAAATGTTGTAATTGTATGAAACTGGTCTTGTGTTGTTATTTAGCATGACTTGAAGTATGACGTGGGTGGAGGGGAGAAGTTTGACTCACTCACTGACTTGGTAGAGCACTACAAAAAGAACCCTATGGTGGAAACCCTGGGCACCGTGCTTCAGCTCAAACAGGTACTCGCTGTTCCATACCATGTTTTTTACCATTTCTGAATCACTATCTACCCAATGCTAAGCGAAGGCAACATCTCCTGATTGCAATGGCGCTGCTGTCTCCCACTCTCTTCCCCAGCCCCTGAACACTACGCGTATTAACGCCGCAGAGATCGAGAGTCGAGTGAGGGAGCTGAGCAAACTAGCAGAGGCCACAGACAAGGTCAAACAGGGCTTCTGGGAAGAATTTGAGGTAAGCGGTCGTGCTCTTGTGGCCTGATGCAATATTGTCAGTAAACATACTAAATAAATATCAAGTGGTGTGACAAAAGGTGTGTTTAAAAAAAAAAAAAAAAAAGTTGGAATGGTTGGAAATGACTTGTTGATATTGGCCTCT
>OOFE01016432.1:6246-19227 GCA_900323365.1 Monocentris japonica
TGACAGTAGGAATCACCATAGGGAAGAAATAAAGCAGTCCCACCCTGAGAGGCTTCACAGGCTGCAAGTGTGTGTGTGTGTGTGTGTGCGTGCGCTCTAGGTACCTTAGCCTTCAGTGTTACAGAGTTTACAAAAACATCTCTGCCGTTACATCAGGGTAAATTATATATATAAAAATATGTAAATATATAATGAAAAATAATATTGATAGTCTATATATGATATTATACAGAATTACCTACATTTAAACCTAGCTGTGACTTTCTGGCCAAGCTGCAGCTCGTTGTGGTTTCTACCAAGTAAGCTGATCAGAACTACCTGATTCTGAACTTGGTCCTAATCTTAGACAAATAAAAAAGGATGAATGATAAAGGGCTGAAAAATGATGATGACAATAATCTTTGGCTTTGCTGCTTGGCCAGAGTGTAACATAAAGAAATCAGTGCACCCTCTTTCTGATGCTTGTGTTTGCAGTGTGTTACAGAAGTGTCTTATTCACTGTAAAGAAAATGATCTGATTTAAGACTCGTTCATTTCCTAGACTAGCGGTAGAACATAGCTTTTATCACAGTTAGATTATTGATAATAAGCAATAGGATTTGAAAAGGCGGTGACATTTCTCTGTTTGTCCTCAACAGATATCACACGTGGGAATGTTCATTTCTTTCCCTGTTCCTTTTCATTAATTCCTGCCAAGAAAAAAAACAGACAAAAACAAAAATGGCTCCTTTAAAAGTTTTTTTTTCCAACAACTTACTAATTTTATTTATCCAATCATATCCATATGTTTCATTTAACAATGAGGAAAAAAAACAACACATTTGGGGTTTTGGGTTAAGTATATGTTTGTGAATCATCCTGGGCGAAATAGTAGTAGATATATTTTAGATACTTGAAAAACACGAGTGCTGGCTTCATCTTACGTCACAGGTGATGTATTCAGGACAGATGTTGAGAGATAAATCAAATGCACCTCAAGTGTTTCAGTATTTATTGGGTTGAAGCCTCAAATAACCAGATTTAGATAACCAGCAAAATCAAGGGAAAAAAAGAGGCTACTTATTTCTCATAATGTATTAAAAATGGAAAAGTAAAACATCTTGGTTGCATAAGTGTGTACACCCTTCAAAGGATACATAATACTGTACTGTACAGTAACAAATGGTGCTTTTACTAAGTATTAATTGAAGGGTGTACACTCTTACGCAATCAAGGTATTTCAATTGTCCATTTTTCATACGTTGTCACAAATGAGCAGCTTTTTGTTTTTACATTAATTTAGAGATAGTAAAATAAAAGCGGGGTTTCATTTCAGTCTTGCAACTATAATACAAACTATAAAATCTAAAAGGGTGTGTGTATTTTAATGTCCACTGTATTTGAAGCCAAATTCAAGTATAGTTTAGTCCACGTCTGGTAAAATGTGTCACCATCAGGCGCATAACCTATGACATTGTTGTGATGCAGTCGGTGATACCGCCAACACATTCCCAAATGAAGACTGAGATTGTGTTGTGCAAGAGGTTTTTATTGAAGCCGGCTCCTTAATCGATCACATGATAAATCACTCTGATGTGTGGAGGTTGCCGATGATCTCAGAACTCTTCTAGGTCCAAAAAACATGATGCAAGCTATGAACGCTGGCTCATAGTTAGCACAGAGGCTAAATACTAGCTAGCTACTATTGCGCAATAGCAACAACTAGCAGGACACAGGTCTATGCTTGTGCTAGCATAGCAAAGTTAGCCAGCAATGGACAATTGGTAGCTAGCTAGCTATTTCCAACTTGTCATGAATGCAACCACTCAACCATTGGTGCTGCTATGTTGTCGACTTGGAATGTGACCTATGTGATTGTCGAGAAGCAAGGAGCAACAAAGGGCACGTCAGTTTTAGCACTTTAGCTATATTTTACTTTGGTAGAGGAAGTATTCTAAAGGTAGGATGAACCAGAGACTGTAAATATGCTCTTGCTGTTTGCTGACTGTGTCAAACGTTTACATGCTTCTGATCTCACTTTGTGTCTTGATATACAGGTGCCTACAAATGTCCTCTGCACATGCCATGGTTGCTGAAATGCTTAACCTACTTTTACAAAAATAAGTAATCAGCTGTGACTTGTATGATTTAACTAAAGATCATTATTCCCAAAGCAAAGCCTGCTGTCTAAGAGAGTTGTGCCAATGAAATCACTTTATGAAAGAATCTTGATTTAAGTAACCACGAGAGAAGTTAACCACAAAGGGCTAAACTAAAGACATATGGAACTTTGTCTCTAAAAGATTGTTGAAACGGGGCTCATTTCACTGACTATTTCTAATGCTGAAGAGACGAAAAGTGTTTCTCATCACATCGTTGTTTCAATTTGTTCTAAGTATACACTATTTAGCGTGTAAAGATTTGCACAGTTAGACAGACTACTGCTCTAAGAGGTTACTACAAATAGGAAGCTAACTAAATAACAATGGGAGGAGGGATATCCCCGTATTAAGTATACTTCTAAAAAAGAACTGACTGACTATCACAATTAAAAAAAGAAATATAAAGTGATTGTTTGTTGATTTTTCTGTCCTAAATATGACCTGAGGGACTTTTGGCTACTTTTAAAGTTTTACTCCATGGATGTGTCTTGCATCAAAAATCTCTTTCCTCCCCCCACCCCCCATGAAAAACAGACATTGTATATCAGACTGATGGGATCTTCACAACGCTCCAAGAGGCGAGGGGAACGAGATTCCCACGCGCTCAAACTGGAGCCCTGCCCCAACCCTGCCCCCGCTGTGAAATCACTGTCACTATGAAGAGAAGTGCCTTGCGTCTGAACTTTTTGTTGAGAACATGTTGATGTAAATGTTCATTTACCTCAGATGTTTACAAAACTGTTACAGAATAAACTTTTTGTACCATATCGGTGTTCGGTTGTCGTCAGCGGTTTCTTTTTGTAGTTATGGACCTCATTCTGCAGGGCGTCTGGCATCTAAGGAAACTATGGGCTGAGATTAGTGCCACAAGACATTGGATTGCATCTATTTCAATTGTTATGCTCAAACTGAAAAATGTAATGGAAGTGGGATTTTGGAACCTACGCTTCCATTGGGAGACCAGAAACTAATCTAAACTAAGTAATTAATGTGTGTGGTGAAAACAAGTGATATGGTATTGCTCTACGCTTATCTGTATGATTCCACAACTTGCAGACATCCTGTACCCATCCTGTCTAATTCTACATTTTAAATAGTTTGACCGGGGATTTATTCTTTTCCGAAAATGCCAGGATGTGGCACTATATTTGACTGAGGGGACACTTAGGGCCTACAAGACTAACAAGCCTTGTTTTTGTGTGGCTTAGTGGTTAGAGAGATTTCCTGTAAGCAGAAGGCCCCACATTTGTTTCCTTGTAACCCTAAGTGTCGGCCCTGCAGTGTCCTTGGGTGGGACAATGAGAAGTCGTTAGGTTTAGAGCAGAAGCAAAAAACTGAAGACTTTACATGGGTGTAACAAGTAGAGCGATGAAGTCATTAAGGGCATCAGGAACATTTCTGTAAAGTCGATGAAAGGTGCTGCATGTAGAATCTCTAAACACTATATCATTTTCAAATGAATTAATACCTTGGTGTGATTACCGTAAACACATGAGACCATGGTGGAGATGATTGGTAGCCTCTATCTCACAGCAGTGGTGTTGTTAGTGCTGGTGTTTGGTGTTTGGAGTATCGCCTCAATCGGGTTAACATCAAATTATTAGTGTGCATGTAAACATATAAAGGGGCTGGAGAAGGTCCTGTTTTTGGTAATTTAATAATGTCTCAAAGTGAATGTCATATTTTTTGATGTTCATATGCTACATGTAGCACCTTTAAGAACATTTCTTTGTGATTCACTGAGCTTGGTTCCCTTGGCTCTTGAGTTCCTTTGCCTTTATAAGGAGTCACTCAGTAGTGCAAACTGGGAACATTGTGCTCACAGCTTGAAATAACCACTTTCCAAGTATCGCATGCTGGTAAAATTGGTCTTTGGTGGATAAATCAATCATCCATTTCACAAACTACTAACTTTTTGAGACAATAACATTTGAATGCCAACTTTGTCCCTGCTGGCCACTGTACACTCTCTCACCGTGAGCCAATCAAATCAAATCAAATCAAAACAATGGCTCTGTATCAAACAGGCTCCTGATTGGCTGTACCTCGTGTCTAAACTTCTGCAAACAAATACATATAGTAATTATTTTGGTCAGTAAAAAATATTCTTGCCAGGTGAGTCAAAAAGTTGATTTTGGACACTGATTGTGCTCCATAACTGGCATGATTTGTCAGTTAAAAATCACAAAGTATCTTGGGTGGGTGCTGGTTTGCTCTTGTCCTTCTATTACCTCTTTTTCTTCATCTGCCCTCCCTTGCCATCTGATCGATAGCAAGTGTGTATTTGTGTGTGCATGGTTAGGGATAGTTGCTGTGTATCGTGTATGTGTGCGTGTTTGTGTTTCTATATCCATATGCACTTGTGTTCCTTTGTGCGTGTGTGTGTGTGTCCTCAGGGCCTCGCCCATGAAACTATGCTGAGGCCAGCATTTCCTTTATTTCTGCTGAAAGTCCCGGGGATTGAGTCTGAACAAAAACCCTCTCCGGGGGGTGAAAAGGCCCTGTGTGCCCATTAATGTCCTCCCAACCCCTCTGAACCCCTGCTGCAGGGTGCGTGTTCATATATTCCAATATGAGCATGGATTGTTTGTAAAAATACTGTATAGTGTAATAATGGCTGATACCAGCACTCATAAATAAAAGAACCAAAAAGAAAAACAACTGCACCCAAATCATAGGAGGTGGGGAAGCTTTTCTCCTTTGTGTGATTTGAATAGTGCTGTACAAATAATCATAAACAATAATTGTTATTACTTTAATAGACTTAAGAAATACCACTGAAAAAATGAATAAAGGGTAGTCAGGTCACACTTATATAGTTGCATGCTCTTATAATATTATTTGAATTATTATTAATAATTATGATACAGGAATTGACTGTATAGGCTGAGAACTAACAGATGGGTGAATATGACTTGAGTTTAGGTAACTGTTCATAAACACTGTAGTTAAAATGAATTGTGTTTTGATTTGGAACAGGATTTAAAAAGTGGCAAAATAGTCTATTTTTAAAATGAATGTTCTACTTACAAAGAAACTATGGAAATACAGCCCGCCCATAATGGCTATGCCCATTGAATTCTTGGTTTGGGTCTTGACACCCATCTATTTGCCATGTGAGACTACTGGATGGGGGGAGGAAGCACTCTGAAAATTAGATGATGCCCCCTACTGTTGTAAATTTAGAATGCATGCTCATCTATGTGCAATAATCTCACAAAATGCATAATTCTTTGGGGGGCCTTCAAAAAAAACTCACTCCTCTCACAGTCCCTTTCCTCCTCTTCCTCATCAGTGCTCCTCTCTTATATAACTTTGTTGGAAATGAGGGAAAGAAGGGAGGAGAAGAAAGAAAGAAAGAAAGAAAGAAAGAAAGAAAGAAAGAAAGGAAGAGAGGAGGGGAAACTGGGATGGTTTCTCTGCTTCAACATCAAAGATGAGACACCAGCTGATCGTCACCTGATGCTCATAGATGTAACATCTAACTAACTTTATTTGTAGGTTTATCGTATCCAGTTTAACTTAATTTATTGAACATTAACATCGGATGATGATCAAATGAAGATTAAGTGTCACTGTCAGACTGTATATTTGTCTCTTTCATTTTGTGGAATTAATAAACTGGTATTTAAAAATGGATTGGGAGTAGACTAGTTGGACTGTATTTACCTAGCAATTGTTGCCACCTCCACTGTTCAACTTAATGAACCAAACACAGTAGAATAATAGACTACTCAGTTTATTTCTTTAGAATATGATTTGTTAGTTCAAAATCGCCAAATCAAAAGGGACGTAATGAGGGATTGAAGACCCAGTTCTGGACTCTGCTGCCGGCATAGCTCATGGGTGACCGAACAGATTTGGTGTGCAAAGCAAAACAAGCGACTATGGGCTTCCATACCACACAGACTATTTTGGAAAACATTGAAACGTGTTTGTCAATACGGGTTTTATTTTGAAAGCTATAAACGGAAGTCCTAGTTTTATACATCCTGCTTGATCCGCACATGCGTATTGCTGCACCCTGACAGCTTTCAGACTGAACAGCCGGGTTAGCCAACTGTTAGCTAGTTAAGTCAGTCTTTGGCGCAGAAAACACACGTTGAAATGTTTCGGAGAAAACTGACAGCTCTAGATTATCACAACCCGAATGGATTTGATTGCACAGGTAAGGAAAAATCCACCAGGGAGCTTTTGAATGAGGCAGCAGCGAGCTAACTTTAGCGCCAACGTCACGCATGTACGTACGATACGTGCCGTCTCTGTACAGTGGGGACGCCAAGTCAAACTCCACTTAAAAATGAGTAGTTTATTATTCCATCATTTACTGGCAAACGTACATAACTGTTAGAACAAAAGTTTAAATGTTATACAAACTAATACGGGCCACTCTTTCATTCGGCGTACATCCAATACACCACAAATTTATATTTAAACTTATTTATGAACCTATTTAAAATTTAAACTTTAACGTTACGTATCAGTTTGCCTCTTACTCCCATACTCTTATTCCACCAAATTACAAAGTGGAGAGCGGTAGGGTAAATTGCGAAACAAAAGTATATATTTTGTTGAAAAGTGCTGCTCGGTAGATTATCTACATGCCGATTTTACATCAAGACCTCAGTGATTCGTAAAAGGTCTTAAGACGTGTTCTACCAGGTATATAACATTACCGGTAAGCAATCAATCATTAAACTTCAATATTTTTGAATGGCGATAGGCCTATTGGTTTATTCATACGAGGCAACTGTTTCGTTGCTAGCATGCACGACGAATCACAGTAACATGACCTGCTCGCTTTTCAGGATGTATTCATTGCTAAGCTATAATTATTAACAACTTGCCCTAGCAAAAGAGTGAATTAAGATGCTACCCCAGTGGCAACTGTTATATTATATCTAGCTAACGTTAGCAACATGTGTAAATGGATTTTAGCTAACGTTACGTTGACGAACTATGGAATATCAATTGTGCCACAATAAAATAAATGTCTTTATGAAATAAATATTGGTATGAATAACTACCTACCGGACTGACTACCCCGCCCCATTCTTGTTGATTGACAGATGGCCTTTCATTATGAAAAAAGTCATTATGAAATGAAATGTGACATTATGAAATGAAAAGTGTCATGGAAAACAGCAGTCACTGGGAAATGTGCAATTTGGAAAAATATCATAATGAAATACTACAAAGTGCCATTTGGAAATAAAACTTGTCATTTTGTAATACAAATTCAATTAAATATATTTGTCTTATTGTGAAAAAGATAATTATGAAATAATATACTATAATATATTCATAATAATGATAATAGTGATTTCACCATTTATTTACCCATTTATATATATCCCTGCATTTATTCATAAGAGTATTTATTTCATAAAGACATTTATTTATTTTATTGTGGCACAATTGGTATTCCATAATGATCAGCTGGCATCCATGCTAAGCTAACGGCCCCCCTATAGTCTGTTATGTCGACACTTAATTCATTTCCTTTTTTTGCAGCTGCAGCTGTTTTACAAATCTCCCTGCCTGCCTCTATCATGTTACTTCAAGTTGTTCTATCTATGTAGTTATTAATCTACCAATTTATAATATGTGTCTTTTTGTCTGTGTGTCTGTCTACAAATGTGTGTTTACTGGGGCCTCCTGTGTGTGCAGATGAGACAGAGTTTAGGAACTGCATTGTATGGCTGGAAGACCAGAAGATTCGACACTACAAGATAGAAGACAGAGGCAACCTCAGAAACATCCCAAGCTCAGACTGGCCTGCAGCCTACCAGAAGGTGAGACCAGTACACGCCTATAGCCACCTCAGCTCACTACACAATTGAAAAGGTTCTGGAGCTCAGCATTATGCTCCTAAAGTAGTTATGAGCGAGGGCCCCCAGTGCACACTACTTATGAGGCCTCCCCCTCCACACACACACACACACGGCACCATTAGGTGTAGATATTTTACCAACAATATGGTGGATTTTACAGTCAAATTAGTTACTTAAGTTATTGTAAGTAAGTAAGTAGGGATTGATGACAAGGAGAAAGCTACACTTTAACCATGAATAGCACTCCAATACATGCAGGGACAGTGGAAAACGTGGAAACAGACAGTCACAGAATCAAATAATTATGTCAACTAACTATAACTACCATATAGCATAGTCCACTTTTGAACAGGCTACTCCTTGCGCCAATAATAGAGGAACACCACAGAAGACCAACAAACTGAACAGAGGCCTGGTTTGGTTACTGTATATTGAGCAGCGGCTTTGCCACACAATGAGACAGGCGCTCGGCGGCGACCCAACTCTCTCTAACAGGCTGGCACGGCGGCCATCAAATACCCGACATCCACTTGAAATAGGCACTTGAAGGGTACTCACCTATTTGAATGGCATCTGAAGAGCCTCTGAGCAGAATCCTCGACATTGTCCTCAATATTCTCCCGGGCTCTGATGCTCTCAGTAGACGGGATAGCCTACTCCTTGGGCTAGGCTATCTTAACTAGCTAGTAGCTGCCACAATTTCCCTAACTTGTAGCCTAGTAAGCCCACCATAGTTTATATCTAACAGTAGTCTACGGTTATTTCACCATGACTGAAGTTTTCTGTAGACTTAAGTTGCTCCTGATCAGCCTTTTCACAGTTAACACACAGCCACTTAGTGAGTGATACATTTAAGTTCACGTTTTACAGCAAACCAAAATTGCAAGGTCAACCACAAACAAAACAGCCCGCGAGTAGTTGTGTACTGAACGGTCTTTCCCATTATGTTGTGAATGCAGCACAAGTAGTATCTGGGACTACAGTCTTACCGGTTGGAGAGGGTGCCAGCACAGAAGATGAACGGCCAGATCGGTTCCCTCCTGTTGTATCACTGTATTCTCCTGCTTCCAGAGAATTTTAAAGTCACTCTATCGCGTAAATGTCTTCACCGGTTCACACACAGAAGTCTTGTTTGAGCTTCCTTATTCCTGTGTGCAGTATCTGCAGGATGTGAACTGTCCATTCAGCGCTCAGGAGAGGCAAGAGGCTGTAGACTGGTTACTGGGACTGGCTGTGCGATACGAATACGGAGATAACGGTAAGAGGGGCGCCGGCTGTGTGGCATCCAAAAGTATTTTAGACTCCTAATAGGATGATTTTTTTTTTTCCCACACGGAAAATCAATTGAGCACTTTCCATTTTCGTTATAGAAAAGCAAATGGCATGTACAGATGACCCCCAGACAGTGGTAAACCTATTGATTTAGAGCTGTTACCAGGACCATTATTCAAAATGTGTGTGTGTGTGTATGTGTGTGATGACTGGTTTGACAGTGTAGGTGTAATTCCGAGGATGACCTGTAGATGTAGACATTGTAAAAGAAATGATGTTTCCTGGTGTCGGCCCACTCACCCGTCTCCATTCGCTCATTCAAGTTGTTCTGGAAGTGGGGTTTTCTTTTGCTTGTGGGTTTCAAGACCAGATATGAGGAAATCAAACCTTGATCCTGACTGGATCTGGAGGGAAGAGAATAAACCTGAACCCTCAAACACTTCAAGATCACCTGTACACCCGACCCAAACCGTGGTTGTGTCTATCTGTGGTTTTATTTTGGGGTGTGTTTTTACGTGTCTCCCTCCAGAGGACAAGTATAAGAACTGCCAGCCGCTGTCAGCTTCCACCAACAGTGACCAACCAGCTGACCCTCTTGTCAACCTGGACAGTGAGTAGTAACGCTGCTCCTCCATCCCTCTCTCCTCCTTCCACCCATCGTCTCCTCATCTCTTGTCCTTTCTCTATCTCTGTCTGACTCTCTCATGAACTTCATGTGAAGAGTTGTGCAGCTCCTAATCCACCCTTCTCTCTGCTGCTCTTCATTTCCTCCTCTGTCTACTCTTCTCTCTCTAGCTGGGTTTCCATCCAAGTCTTCTTTTGCAAATGTATCAAATCAGCAGAGTTGGATAGAAATAGCCACATTTGACAATGTCCTCAATATTGCAAAAAATGTTTTTATATGCTTGCTTGATGCAGGATTTATTTTAGAAATTGCATGCGTTTGTGTTTTTCTAGGTAATTCACCAGATTTCAAAGCAGGAGTGACAGCTCTGGCCAACATCCTCAAGATACAACGACATGACGACTACCTAGTTATGCTCAAGGTGAGTGTGTGTGTGCAGATGTGTTAGGGTCAACAGTGTGTGTCCACGTAGGATGCTTGGTAAAGTATCTGAAGGTGAGTTGGTGTCTTTTTTGGTTAATTTTGTGTTGATCCTTGGCTCATTAATTTCTGCTTTTTACTATTATGTCTCTGGCATTAAATAAAAATGTTTTATACACAAAGTTGATTGTTGTTTGTGTCTCACCTGCCAGGCCATCCGTATACTGATCCAGGAGAGACTTTCTCCAGAGGCCATCTCTAAAGCCAGCCAGACTAAAGAGGTAAACTGGGCTTCTGCTGGGGGAGATATCGATGAACTGTAATATCACATATGTTCATGTATTTTCAGGTGTCTACAGTAACGTCCACATACACATTGGCTACACCTGCTAGTACGTTGGCAATTAAAAAAAAATTCAAAGCCAACTTATATTGTTCTTTTTGCTTAAAATGATGGTGGTGTCTTTTGATTGTACCTCAGAGGACTTTCAGGTGATCTAACACAGTGGTTCTCAATCCTGGTCCTCGGGGCCCAGAGCCCTGCTGACTTACACCTGGCACACCAGGTGACTCTAATTAACTACCTGGTAGGGAAGAAAACCAGCAGGGCTGTGGGCCCCGAGGACCAGGATTGAGAACCACTGATCTAACACACCATCTGGTGGCCATTTAGGAGGCCCTCAGCTCTTGGGCAACAGTGGCTGTGAACACTGGTTGTATTTCTAAATGTACAAATTTCTCAACAGAATTAATTTCTGTGCTGTTTGTGATTGATTTAGTGTTTAGATCATGTAGCTTGTTAGCTAGCTAATCGTAGTATCTGGTCAGCTAACCATCACTGTCTTGTTAACACATCTGAGTAGCACACTAGCTAACATATTAGCTAGTTAGCTTTTGAGTAGAGACTAGGACTGAATACAAGACAGTTTACTGAGTCACAGTAACCTACATCTGGAAACAATCTACCTCATCACACTATTCACTTTTACTGAGAACATTACTGAATGGATCTACAGCCACACCACAACAGTATTTTTCAGGTATCTTCTCCTACCCTGGTTGTTTTATATTTAGACACTATTTTTGCACAGCTAATCCCCCAGTGGACCTCCATGACTGTGTCAGCCATGGTAGTTAGATGAATCTTTCTCTCCTCCTCTTTCCAGGGTCTCCCAGTAGCCTTGGACAAGCACATGTTGGGTTTCGACACTGGAGGCGAGTGCTGCTTTTTTTCTGTCATCATAATATTAAAAGTAAAATAAATAAATCTGATTCAGTTTCTGAACTCTCTCTGAAGTGACTCTTTCTCTCCCCTCAGATGCGACCCTGAATGAGGCGGCGCAGATCTTACGCCTGCTGCACATCGAGGAGCTGAGGGAGCTCCAGACCAGGATCAACGAGGCCATCGTAGCCGTTCAGGCCATCATAGCAGACCCCAAGACGGACCACAGGCTGGGCAAGGTCGGCAGATGAGGAAGGAAGAAGAGGAGGAGGAGGGTCTGAGTTCTAATTTGATTTTGAGAAGAAAAGCCTCTTTTGTTTGTCACTAAATCCAACCTTATTTTATGTGCTACAATTCAGGACTGGCCATGTTATGGCAGTTGCGAGAGTATTTATTAATTCATTTCCCTTTAAAATCTTTCATTTCTGTGTTACGGTTGGCGTTGACAGTTTGCTCAAGTCTTCCCTTAAATAAGAGGCACGTCATGGAGGCCTTATGTTCATGTACACCTCCCTCCAGTCTCCTCCTCCAGACAGCTGTCTCTATCTCCGTCAACGGAAACCAAGGAGAAGCTAATTGAGTCATTTCTTTTGTTCAGTGATATGGACTGTTATATTTGTATCTTTTGATTTGAGAAATGGTTAAATGGTTAAAACTGGAGCTGTAAGGGGGAAATGTATGAATGCTGAACGCTGCGTGGCTCCTCTGTGGTTCTTGTGTAGCGGACGTTTGGCTGCAGGTACAGAGGAAAAGGAAATCGGATCTTGAACTCTTTGTCACACAGGTGTGATTTTTCAAATGGCTTTTGATGGAGAATAAATAAATATGAACAGATCTATTTGGATGCACTTTCCTAATATTGAAATGTTTCATTTTAAAAACATTGTAAGTTATATTCTAGTCAGCTCCTGGTAAGTGTAATAGAACAATACAAATATAAAATACCACTTAACGGTTCAGCAACAGTGGCCTGTCAACTTTACGGACAACTGATGGTGTACTGTGGTCTCATTAATCCAGTGGAGATGTTTTGTAGTTCATAGCATTTTTACTTTCACTTTCATCCCTGCAATGAAAAACAGCGATGACATGGGACAGAGGTCATCGACTGCATTTGAACCCGCGATTTGCGCAAAATAAACGGCGGCGTCTCAACCCCATCTTTTCCAAGCACATTGCCCCTCCAGGATTCAAGGACCTGCCACCCCCAGTGGCCCCCACACCAGAGACAGAGTAACACAAACACCGAGTTTGTCAAGTCCCGAATCACATTTTATTGTTATAAATATCACATCTTATAAAAAGATACAAAAAGATTTATTTTTTTTTAAAACGTAGTAGTAATATAAAGTATTTGGCAAAAAAGAATTGAGTGTCATTTCGTCACGCGTGAAATACAGATTAGTAGTGCAGAGAAATACGGCAGTACTGTAAACGCTGTGATCTGGCCTTTAAATGGTGGCACAC
>OOFE01016434.1:7152-23943 GCA_900323365.1 Monocentris japonica
ACAGTGGAGATGGTACCTGACTCCCTGCAGCGCCTCCAGGTCCGAAGAGAGCTTGGCACTGCGATCCTGCTCCTCCTGCAGCCGCCTCCTGAGGGTGCGTAACTCCTGCTGTGCTTCCACCTTGATGTCGTTGGCCACCACCACTGCCGTCTGGAGGTCTGCCTGGAAACGACGCCACTCCTCTTTTTCATCCTAGAGAGACAAACATACACACATGTACAGGTGCATGCAGATGTAGACATACACATCTAAGCATACACAGACAGTCCACGTCTGTCCAAGTCCCATTCTCTGCCATTGATAAATGCAAGGATGTGTGATAGGACCGGAGAATGCCACTGAGTTGCAGCTCGGCCATTCCTACACCTCAAACACATCAGGGGTTTCCTGGCAGGAAGGACGGAGAGGTCCCAGTCTCACACAAGGACAATATTGACAAGTTGGACTGAACTGCTGGTAAGCTGTGTAGCAGTCCAACCATAGTTGGAAGTTTAATTGCAGTTAAGTCAAGATGATTAGGTGAAGATAAGAGAGATGTGATGTCTTTATTTTGTGTAACTCCTTTTTAGATGTTTATTGTTGTGTTGCCAAATTAAATGTATGAAATTGGAAACTTGTGTCTTCAGCCTGTGATGCAGCTGGCATAATTGTTCTTCAAGTGCGATTTCACAGAAGGGCTTTCCCACTGAATCCTTCTTACCTTCATCTGTTTATTCAAAACCTTCAGCTGTCGCTCTGCTTCGGCTTTCTGCTCCTCCAGCTTTTTGACAAGATCTGCAATGACAAATGCAATGTCTTTAAGAACTGCTTCCCAAGCTCTGTCAGGTCTAAAGAAATGTACAGTCAGGCAGATTGGAACTAATTAAACACAGCATGCACCACTAAGAGGCACACAGTCTTGTATCTGGTGGAGATACAGCAGCCAATCTATATTGTAAAAGTGTTACTTCTGGGCTGCAACAGATCTTTCTGATTAATGCAGCAGCAATGATATTAATTCCACATGAAAATACACATCATAAATCAATACTCTGACCTGTCATGAGTCATAACAGTCTATGGAAACGTAATATATTGAATCCAGCCATACACCATTAGCCAACTGCACTAACAGGAAGCCAGAGTTAGATATGTTCATAATACAGTATGCAGTTAGACTCGAGTGCCTGAGTCTGCTGATAGGACGACAGTAAGCATTTCCTCTAATCACTAAAGCTGCTGTGTGAGAGTTCTTATAACCCTCTGTTCAATTCTGCATGATCATGATGTATATATGGAGAGAAGTGTCAGAGAATGATGTAACTATCATTTCTGCTATTTTAGGAGAGCACCAATGTAGAAGCCTAGTTTCAATTATCAAGTCGATAATGTCCCGCTAAATGGGTTGAAAATGTAATCAACCTTATTAATGTAATAGATTCCTTATTAATGTAATAGATTCCTTATTAATGTAATAGATTCCTGGATCATGTAATAACATCACATATTTAAATTAACCAGTGATTGACTTCATAAGACTTCATAACATTTTTAACCAGTTTTACACTGTACCTACATTCAGGCTTATACCTCGTTCAAAAATTGCCCAATAATTTGTTACTGGTCTCAACAGGGACGGCTGATCCTTCATTCTCAAAGTAATAAATCAAAGTTGAAGCACGGGCATTGACAGTCCTGTGTATAAACCAACTGACCCGTTAATTCCTCTACATTACATGCAGGTCAAGACTACACTGAGCCACAGCCAGGGAAGTGAACATACTCTCCATGTCCAGGACAGTCTGGTTGGTGTGGAGGTGGATGGCCCTCTGCTGCTCCACCTGGTCCTCCAGCTCAAAGATGGTCTCCTTCAGCTCCTTCACCTGGTTCTCAGCCTGAAGCCCAGACTCCTCCAGGGAACCCACCCGGCCACTCAGCTCCTGCTCCCTCCTCTCGGCTCGCTCCTGGACCTGCTGACATTTGGTCTCCATCTGCGCATGTGTGTATGTGAGATTACGATGGGTTAGTCCAGTAACGGGTTAAAATAGAGAGGCAATGTTACATGTTAATTGCTGGCTGTCACCATGGTAATTACATGAAAACAGTAAAGTCTCCTTTTGCTGTACAAAAAGAATCAGAATCAGAATGGGGGTTTATTGCCAAGTAAGTTTACACATACAAGGAATTTGCCTTGATCTGATGGTGCAACATTTAACAGAAGAAAAACAAGTCAAAAAATATAAGAAGGAACAAGTCAAAAATATAAAATCTAAAAAAAAAAAACCAAATTCACATAATAAATTACAAAAAAAGACAAAACATATAACAAGACAAGAGATGTGTGCAATAAGGTGCAAGTGGGAAATACGTGCAAAGTTACACTGTAACTTATGCTCCCCATAATCACACCTAAAATATCAAACATCCTCTGGTCTGAGAAAGTAGTCTTAGCATTAGAGCAGATTGTTATGGTTACACTTTCATTTCAACTTCATCAGATTTTTGAGATCGGATTTTCAGGATCAGATTTTAAGAGATCACTTTGCCTGAAAATGGTTATTATGCATTGCATGTGGTTGTATTTATTTGAATCTGTCTGTACTACTTTCTCTCCCTCTCCCTCTCCATATCTTTACATCGCTTGTATTTTTGTCAAGACTATGTTTGAAGTTGGTTTTGAAGAGCCAATAGCAGTCAGAGAAAAATCCATTTTTTGTGCATCCAAACATTGGCATGTTTATGTGTCCTGGCATGATGATCTGATGATAAAAGCCACAATGATACAACAGGAGTAACTGTGCCCATTCTGCTGTGTTGTGAAGAGGAATAATTCATAAGAGTGGAGTTATGCTGGTGTCCACAGTCTCATTTACACAAGAACTTAACTATATCTGATGATGACCAACTGGCCACAGTGTAAATAGGTGACATGCCAGGTGACGGTGACTCATGGAAATTACAGTTCACAGTCTGGACCAAGTCTGACCCTTTGTCTCCTTTGCTGTAACTGCTGAATAAGACTGAAGCTATTAAAGTCAATGTATTCTGAACAACTCCATCGTCAACAACGACACTGAAGCAGATCTCTGTGAGCATAATATTCTAAAATAAGTAAATGATGTAGGCCACTCTGCAGTTGACACCATATGGCTCTAATAGATTATGATGTTAGTGAATGAAGTTATGGAACGGCCTCACCCTCACACCCATGTGGCAGAAGCCAGTAGCCTGACTCATAGGGTCACGTATTGGTGGACCACCCCTGCGTGGGCACCATGATCACTGTCCAAAAATGATGACATCGTCAAGCTGACACGCCCCACCTTGGAGTCAACAACCACAACCACAAACATAACCCAAAACCCACACTGCCTTAGCCTTGCTGATGTTTGTGGCGTTGAAGGGGAAAACCAATGTGACTGCTCTACCGACAAACATATGAAAGCAATTTGAATGAACATGAGTTCATGTGCTGTGGTGGTGAAGAAAAGTGCCTAATACCAGCCGCAAAGCCTGTCTATGGCTTTAGACTGTAATGTTCAAACTGCTGCTGCAGATGACATTCTTCATGTCTTCATGTAATATTCAGATGGTTATTGGTCCGATTTCGGCCAAAAAAACAGGTGAAACAGAAATACATGTCTTGCTACTCAGCACTGCAAGATGTTTCATATTTTGGGCAAATCACCATAAATCAGCTGCAGCACTGTTTAATGAAAAACAGAAAAAGAATTATGAAACATGTCATGGTTGCCCTTTTGACTGACATGAATTTAGCATTGCGATGCAAGTACAGTATCTGAATATTAATAAATTAAGTTGTTTCCTTCCTTCTGTACAGTTTGCAGTAACTGTAGATGGAATTATTCTCGAGAGATTTACCAAAGACTTTGTCAAACACAATTGCCGTGTCAGCTAGGACAACAAAGTTGTCTGAATGCATTGAGTCACACATGACTCACACCTATAAAACTCTTGGTTTCGTACACACACCAATGGAGTAGAAACCAATGGAGGTAACCGAGTGGAAAGAGATGGAATTGTGCAGTGACAGTGGAGAGCTGTCCAGTCCCTTCATATGATTCATATAATAACTTCTGAAGACTTCAGATTAAAGCCCTCAACTACCAATATTTCTAAACAGCAAAAATTCCCTGACAGTTCATTTTAACTTTGGATATATGGATATGGATATATCTATATATCTATATATATTCTAACTTTTAAATTTGGATATACTGTGTGATGGAAAATGGGCAATATATGCATATATACAACAGACCCAATGAAAGTGGAATAAATCATATACCCTATATAAGCACGATGGAAACAGAGACTTAAAGTTGACAGCATTATGAGTTGTAGCCTTGCACCCCGCCTACCTTGGAGATTGTGGCTCGGACATGCTCTGTCTCAGCCTGGGCGTGTAGCAGCTCCTGCCTCACCTCTGTCAGCTCCACCTCCAGCCTGTCTTTCTCAGCATGGGCTGTCTTCAGCAGGCCTTGCAGCTCATTGCTGTTACTGGCACTCTGCATGGCCTTCAGCTCACCCACCTTCTGCCTCTCAATGTCCACCTGGGCCTTCAGCCTACTGTTTTCCAGCCTCAGACAATCGGCTGTGGCCCTTTGCTCCTCTGTGGCCTGCACTGCCTGACCCCCAGCCTCCAGCTCCCTGTCCAGCTGAGCCTGCAAGCCATCCCTCTCCTCTCTGAGACAGCGCACCTGGCCCTGAACTTCCTGGTGCTCCTGCTCGAGAGCTCGCAGGCTGCCTGTCAGTTGCTGCTGGATGTCCACCAGCTTTTCCCGCTCGAAGCGCGAGCTCTCCACCAGCTCAGTGTACCTCTGCTCCAGATCGGCCAGCCGGGGCCCCTGGCTGCTGAGCTCCTCCTCCCTCTGGGCCTGGGCCTGGACCTGCTCCTGGAGCCGGCCAGCCAGCACCTCATTCTTCTGGGCCAGCAGTTCCTGGCGCTCCCTCTGCTGCTGAAGGGAGGACTGCAGGAGCCGCTTCTCCTCAGCAAGACGCTCATTCTCTGCTGTCAGCTCCTGCACCACTTGCTGCTGGTCGGCCAGCTCCTGCAGGGTAGCCTGCAGCTCCTCAGCCGTGCTGTGGTGGTTCTCCTCCATCTTGTGGATCTGCTCTGTCAGACTCTCCACTGACACATCCCGGCCCCCTGCACTGTTCTCTGTTCCCGTCACAACAGCTTCACCACAGACACTGCTGCTGACAGAGTCTGAACATGATGGAATCTTCTCAAACTCTGAGGAGTCAGGTGATGGGGAGTCCTTGGTGACATCAGTGCTGGAAGAGACCGAGGTTTTGAGTGGGCTGCCAGTGGAAGGGGGACTGTCCTGTTGTGGAGCTGGGAAGTTGGAGTCTGAGGACAGGCCATTGACCAAAGGCTTAGAGAGGGTGCTTGTGTTGGTACTAGACATAGGAGAGGCCTCCAGGCAAAGCAGCTTTTCTTTCAGAGCCTGGTTCTCCTCCCTGAGGGTTGCCAACTCTCTTTGGAACTTGCCGTTCTTCTCCCGCAGCTCATTGACCAACACCAAGGCCTCCACCACCTGACCCTGCCCTTGCTCTGCGGGGGGCTCCTGGTGTAAGATGGTACTGGGTGAAGGTGAAGAAGATGCAGAGGAGGCTTTACCCTTGCAGCGTTGCAACTCCATTCTCAGATTACTGATCTCCAAATCCTTGGCCTTGGCCTCAGCCAGCAACTCTTTCACCTGGCACTCCAGAAGGCCCTTGTCTGGGCCCTCTGCATCTCCACGGGACTTGGCTGAACTGCGCTGCTGCTTGGCCAGGGTGGACAGGCTGGAGGTGCTGGCACTAGAGACTATTTTCTTAGCAGTGGAGCTCCTCAGCTGGTCTCTCAGAGAGATGCGGTCTCTGGTGATGGTGGAAGGGATTTCCCTGGGGGCTGGGATTCCAGACCTCTTGGCTGCCTGGGCACCTGCAAGAGTATAGTATATATATATATATATTTAGTGAGTAAATCACATACAGCTCTTGGAGAGTAGGACTTGGTAATGGAAAAACAAATCTCTTTACTATGTTTCAATCAGTATTTCATTTAAAAAGTCAATTTTGCTAAATGCCTACATAATTTACAATAACAATACAAACATTAACACAATTTATGAAGTCAAAATACTTATACTTATGTTGAACAGAGAAATAATGTGACATCAATGATCAATGATCACATCACAAGGTCAGTGAATTTCAGGGTGCAAAATGTATACAGCTTTATACAGCTTATACAGCAATTTATACCGTATGCCAAATGTAGTGCCAGTGGAACCATTATTAGAAATCAGCTTTCAAATGTAAAGACAGCTAAACTAAGCTAAAAATACAACATGACTCCAGACTTTTTGGCAGTATCTCTGGCAGGCAATATCATTGTTTAGCAGTTTGACATAGAAAACTGAGGGTTAATGGTATTAGTCTATAGACTTGCAACTAGGACCAGTTGTAAAGGGGTAATGCATTTGTTAGCACCATGTAATGATTCTCATTCAATAGAAAGTATGTCGCATTTAGATATATGTATTGTCCAGCAGCGTCATGTTGCTGGTCATTCACTGTATCCTATTCACAAGTTGTCCTCTGTTGGGATGACAGCGTGTCTGCCTGGCACTGTCTGTGTATCCCTTTCTGTGGTCATTCAGTGCTGTAGCAGAGCTTAACTGTGGCATTTCAAAAGGCATCAGCGGGGGCTGCTGGCCCGAGCCTTTTCCAGACCTCTCTCAAATATGAAAAGCATTTACTGGTTCCCAGCGTGAGCAGGACACCGCTTGAAAAGCTTTTATTGTTTGTTTTCAGATCATCAGCAAACAGCCATACAGACACAGGGGGGCTGCTTGTTTCTAAGGATGACAAAGGTCCCTGGGCACATGGAGCATTCACGCACAAAGCAGCTTCAGCCACGCACAGACAAAGACAGTGCTGTGTCTCTGACAAACATAGACCATCATCAAACCCACAGAGCACAGACTAGATAGACAGATGGCCTGTGTGTTAAGATAGACAGCGTATCACCCGGAACAACACACACACACACACACGCACGCACGCGCACGCACGCACGTGCACACACGCACGCGCACACACGCACACACAAAATACAAATACACAAATTCCTGAAACAAACAGCTTGGCCTAGTTTGAAATGGAAATCCTATACCCCTGTGGTTTCTTTAAGTACTGTGCCATTGATAGGCACTTTGCAGAGACTATCCCCTTATTGAGCCAAGTAGCAAATGTGGCAGTAGTTGCCAAGCCTGGCACAATCTCTGGGGTACAAAGTCGTTTAGCATTCCCAGAGTGTGCTGTTGTGGCTAAGAAAGAGTGGTGAGATAAGGATGCATTGAAGGGTGGAATTGGAAAATCAGAACTTTAACAGCACAGAATCACATTGTTGCTAATACATCATAAATTTGTTCCTGGTAAACATTGCATTGAAAGACATTAAAGGTTCAGACAGAATTGAAGATCAGAGACCATAAAAATACCAGAGGAGAATGGCAGAATGACACTCATGTTTGTCAGTGCGGCTTGGCTTTCAGTCAAAACTGCTTTTTGAAAAACTCCTGGAGTAATCTGGTCAGGTTAAGGTGAGAGGAAAGACTGTCATATATATTCACATTAATCGACTTCCCACTGCTTCCCTTTCAGTTAGGTCCTGAACCTTGGCTGTATTTCCCAGTGGACAAGCCTGCACTTCGCCAAGATCCAGTCTGCCATTAAAAATCTACAATCACTTGTCTCTGTATTTCATAGAGGATGAACCCATAACTGACAGAATGAGGACAGCATGAGCTCCTAAATAATCTATCATTACATGCAAGATTTTAACAACAGTGTGTGTTAAGAATGACTACTTACTATGCAATACATGAAGCATCATCCAGACAGGGCAGGCCCAGACAAAGAAAGATACATACACCTAACAGCCAGTATCCATTTCACTGAGAGTATATTGATCTTGTGAGATATGTTTATAGCCATTTGTCTTATTCTCATTGTAGGTGGCAATAAAGAGAGGGCAGGTAGGTCCTAGGGAGTCCTTAATTCAGGGCAGCAAATGAATGGAGAGGGAGGGGAGGGAGAGAGAGAGAGAGAGAGAGAGCGAGAGAGAGAAAGTGTGTTTAAGATCAGTTTGATCCCCATTAGATTGACTGATGTCTGAAGTGGGATCCTGGGACATTCGCTGCTGCCTCCACATTCTGTTTTCCTCCTGCTCTCAGTGAATAGAACCCAGATGGAGCACATGAACTCACTCCTCTTTAGATCGGCCACCTCTTTTTAACCATGACATCACTACAGCTGCTCCATGTGCACCGAGAAATTACACCAATCTGGATGCTAACACATGAAGGACGGCACAATCCTGGCAAGGCTGAGGCATCCACTGGAATATACTGTCAGACAGTTAGAGAACCTCTGAAATGGAGACCAAGGCCTTGCAACAGAGCTTGCTTTGTGTTACAGACTGCAGCCAAACGCTGTCTGTCATGGTAGAGGCAGCTTCATCTGAAGAACCTAACAGCAACAGATAACAGTGCCACAGTTGGACACCCTGTTCCAAGGCCAACACAGCAGCTGCAGAATGCCTATTATTTTTATCTTCACCTCGTCAAATGCCCACTGCTTTGCCAGGCTCAGTGCAAGTCAAGGGCATGCCTCTGCCAGGAGAGAAAGACTAGAGATTAGATTCTACTTAGCCTGCCACTAAGGGGGGGGTGACATCAAATAGATTATTGAGACCCAAAGTCTCAAGCTTGTGGTTGAACTGTTTGGTCCTGGACCAAGTGGGAGTACTGACAACTAGATAACTGAAATAGCCTGTCTATTCTTATCTTTTTTTATTTTTTTTTATTTTTTTAGATTGTTAGAGATGGTTTGGCTGATGGTGGCCTTGAAGTTAGAGAGTGGGCTTGTCGTTGGTTCAAATCCCCCTTCTGGCTGGGAAAAATTCCCCCTTCCTCAAAAACTACAGTTGAGGTGTTCTTGAGTGAGGCATTTAACCTCCAATTGCTCCAGTGGAGCTGCTCAGTGGCCAACTGGAAAAGACTGTGGTTTTACTGGGCAGCTCCCATCCGGGAATGTGGGTGAGTGTATGAATGCAGTGAATGCAGTAGGGCACTGCTGCAAAAGTGCATGTGTGCTCAGTTAACTTTCCCTGAATAAATAAAGGATAAATATTACATTATTTACAGTGACATTTGCTTGCGTATCCTACAAGCTAGGAAAAAAAAAAATCAATAAGTTTATGTAGTGTCATCGGGCCACAAAACCTGGAGATGCTTCAGTGATAATGAATTGCACTCAAAGATTGTTCTACCCAAAAAGGCTTCATACCCAAACGAGCTACATTTCATAGTGGTCTCAACAGAAGACCCTGTCTACCGTTGCTTTGCAAGAGCAGTTTTTTTCATTTTCACAAACCCAGACTGAACTCCACATGTACTGTAGCCGCAGAATGTTTTCGATTTTAAGGGTGGATTTTCCCTTTAAGATTTAGTTTACTCTTAGTTTAATGTTGTTTTCCATGCAGGCCAGCTCAGGTCCAAGTCCATGTATAGCTACCTCTGAGAAGCTCTAAATCAGTAAAAAGGACAGGAGAGGGGAGTTAAATGGCTCACTGAGGAGCTTTCCCCCACTAGCAGAGAATAAATCCTCATCCAGTCAGGAAAGACTGGCACTCACTGATAGCAAAGTGCAAATAATGTGAAACACTAGCTATGGAGAGAGAAGATCGTTGCCAAAATGAATGAGTAAGCTCTGATTGAGTCTTTGTGTCATGGGAATTGTTTTATACTGAAAAGGTATTAAAACATGCCTCTTAACTGCTGAAAAAGTCCTGTTTACAGCCCTGAATCAAGAATTACTCGTCTTATTATTCCCCTTCTAGAGCTTTTGAATGTAAAGTTACATTGACAATGTGTAGACAGCAGCAGCCGAGTTCAACAGGCCTGACTAAAGTTATTGAGCCACAACACAACTACTGATAAACCAGAAAACATGCAGAGCTATTGTGTTCACCCAATTCTAATCGCCTTAAATCACTGCAGATGAAATGATTGTTTTGATTACATTAACTAATTTCTTAATGCATAACACAGACTGCCGTCCAATAATCCGACAGAATCCAATTATTTCAGGGTAAGTCAGTTCCCTGATCGCAATAATGCACTGTGGTAGTTTCTTTCTTTCTAAGCTTTCAAATCACAGCAAGAGATGTGTGGCTGGACACGGTCCAGCATCAGCCAGCTCACTGTGGCCAACCAGCCAAGAGGTAACAGAGTGCATTGTGAGGGAAGTGCAGGGCATCTTTAATTTACAACACAGGGGAGTCAAGGGGGAAGATTGATGATGGATTAGTGACTGCAGGTGGCCGAGTGTCAGAGAACTGGCACCTGAGATGACGAACAAGCTTTGGATGGGAAACTCTCACTCTCATTCCTCTGTCTCCCCTTTCGTGTTCCAGGAAGTGTGGTGTGCAGTTTTCCAGTTAGGTGGATGTGGAGGGTAGAGACACATTGGTGTGTGCGTCTGGCCTTCCTGTTGTCCAGCAGGAGCCTGGCCCGAGAACTGGCAGGACAGGGAGTAGGTCAACAGGAGCTTATCAGTCAGACACTGGGACTCACAGGCATTCCTTTCCTTTTACTGGCCCAGAAGACAGACAGAAGCAAGGCTCCATGAACGTCACCACGACGGAGTCATTCACATCACAACACACCACCATGTCAAGGAGGCACTGAAAATCACAAAGGCCCCATTTATTGGCTATAGAATAAAATTGCTCATTCATTGCAATAACAGTTACAGTGTACAACATGACTATTCAATTGTACAGTATGACTGATAGTTGAATTGTTTTGTAACTAGTTTCATCGTGGATATGTCTACATCTTTTACTCCATAACAATTTGATGTTTGCAGCAAGAGATGAAAGATGAACTATTAATGCATTTTATTTCCCAAAGATTGGTAATATATTTTAGCACAAGGAGAGCAGTGTCTCTGTGTTTGCTTACAATGGTCAACTGTGCAAATCAGCTATATGATCAAGCTTGAGACTTACTAAGGACCGATGACATTGAGACCTAGTGTAGCACTTTGTGAGTTCAGGATTGGGGATTTAAATGGCTGTTTGCACTTGGTTTAAATCCAACATATGATCCACAGATCCCCAAACAAAACAAATCTTTGTTGAGTTCAAGATTTAAGATTAAACATTGGGAAGATGGCATGACAGTGACTTTCAAATCCATAGTATAGTCTTTTCAGTTATTTTCTTGTCTGCTACAGCCCTCATGCCACTGCTATTCTTCGTTACAATGTAGGTCAAAGCTTTGGTGTGAAATGGGTGCTTGTCCAAGACTGCATTCTTGCATTCCTAGCATATTCATTTATTGCAGGAGATGTTCCAGATCATCCACATTGCCACCATCTGAGTCGGGGTGTGACTGCATGATAGATATGAAGAATAACAGAGTTTTAGAGGTCTCAGATAACACAGTATTCTCCATTCGACCGCTTCTTCAGGTAATCACATCAGCACAAAACTTTAGCTGCATAAATGAGCTCGTTTTCATACAACTAAAGAAGATGAATTGAAGAAGTCCATAAAAGTGTATATCTGTCCATTGAGAAAGTATTGCAGCTACAGGTATATAGAGCAATTGCATGCACATAAATTAATGGAATCCTAAAACTCTACCACTCTTACACAGGACTTGCTTTATTTAACAGTATTTATATGGAGTTTATTAAATAATGGGGTTGAGGAGAAGGTTTGGCGTGCCTATTAGGGATATGGAGGATTTGTGAGTAGAAAAAATGGAGCACTGAGCCAGTATTCCTAACCTTCTCTGTAAGCAGAGGTAAAACATCCATACACACTCCTAGTGTTCAAGTCATTACTGTAACCCTCTTGTCAGCATGTGGCATGTTAATCAAATGGGCCTCCTAATGAGGAGGCAAACCTTCGGCTCTGCTGTTTAAAAAAAAAAGAGATATGCAAGTCTGGTCATTGTGCATTTAAGCTAAAAGAACAACTCTCCGCATGACCACTTCAGCACAGCATGAAAGTACAGCATGAGAGCTGGCAAGTCACAGAGGACCACTTGGCCTAGGTTCCTAGGCTCCTTTAATCATTTTGATTGAATAAGTCTAACTGGCCTGCATGCTAATACTATTATCACAGCATCCTTATGCTGATCTACTCTACTTTGATGCAGGCAATGCTCTACAAAGACATCCATTAGTTTAGGCCATGAGCTGGCCAACAGAGAGGGAATTCCTTTATATTCCAGAGCAAATGGAAAACAGAGACAGTTCATCAATACTCACTAAATATATAGCCGATACAGTGCAGTTTTGTTTTTTACATGATCACAGGTTTATAAGATTTTGAATACATTCAGTATATGATGTGTTTTGCTGAATTTATCCTAGAAGTGTGCATGTGATTTCTATGCTAGTCTTATCCCCTGAATACACAGTTATAAGATTTAGGATGTATTAAGCATTTGTGAGTCACTTTCCTGGAATGACCACAAAGGATAAAGAAATATTTTGTGGAAAGATTAAGCTGCAAATAGGAGAGGGATTTGCCCAGGAAGGACACAATCAGTACCATATTTAACCCTACTCTTAAAGTAGTCCCATTTCTACTGACCACAGCTCGTTAAGACATCACTAGCAAGGAGGTGTCTGAGTTTGAGTAACACAGACAAAGACACAATCAACAAAAGGAGACACGGTATTTCCGAGTTTACTCTCAGAAGGTGATAGTGGCGTGACCTTGCTGTGGGCTGTTGTTCTCATGGACATGAGTGCTGGATAACAGACAACAGAACCAACATCCAAGGAAAGGCCAGGATTACCCCTTCCAGTCTGGGGAGAATCCACAGCCAGCTGCTGTGGTATGCGTTGAACACACAATCATAGGCTTAACGGCTTACATGTCGGATCCAACTTCAAGTGTTTTTAAGGGTGTCAGTTTCATACACACATTGTTAGCTGTTCTGCCATAAATTAGTAATTTTATGAGTCCATGCCCAAAGGCTATAATGTACCCTACTTTGATGTCAGTGTGTCCAGGCTATGGTCTCCAGAAACACAGTAACACACAAACAGGACATTTAAACAGAACACACCTCAATCCGCAAACACAGAGCACCACAGAATGGCCAGTGTGTTTACTGTACCAACTTTTAACTGCCATGGAAAGTATGACTGATGTAACTTCCTCTATATCCCAGCTATCAAAGGTTGGAGAAACTTGTTTCCTCGTGTTGAATCTCTGCTCAGCCTCTCCCTGCCATGAAATGGCGCTGAGACGGCACATTGATCCATGTCTTTCCACATCCTTTGGGTTGTTACTCATGGCAGTGTCGCAGTCTGCTCTGATTGGCAGGGGTATCCACCAGGCGTGATGGATCTCATGCTATCACCAGTAATTATAGCAGACAGATAAGCTCATATTATCAGTCTTAGAATGTCTTGATTTGGAAATTCTCAGCTTGTATTAATGCGGCAATGTCATATGTAGGGAATGAGATTACTCAGGGGTAGTCTTGGGATCTTGGTTATAATGCAGCGATAAATTTAAGGGAGATAGCCAGCAAAAATATCCATCCCAGTTTTGTGAGGAAAGAGGAAGTCTGAGAGGAGGTCAAGCTGTCAGGGTGGTGTATGTGTGAAACTTGAAGATGAGCACAGCCTTGCCATAGGAGTACAGCAGGCAGTAGATGGACAGATGCAGTAGAGCACTTCGTCCTACTTGTACACCAAGTCAAAATACTCAGAGGAGAGCTTCCTGTCTCAGCTGGACGCACGCACGCACGCACACACGCACGCCAACAACAAAAGTGCAGGCTTTTTCGGTAGTTAAAAACACATTCCTCATTCCCCTGAAAAAAAACGTATGTATTTTTCCAGTCTGTTTGTTTTTGCACTGATTTGTCGGCTGAGGAATCTTTTCCTATAAAGATGAAATGTGTCTTAACTGTACATTCAGACTGGCAGGCATCTCAGGCTACAATGTTGACAAGTTGCTATTGAAATGTAAAAATGGCACTCGAGTTAACTACGCTAGCAAGCTGTGATGGTTTAGATTTATTAGGCTACTACTTAAATACTTATATATTCTGATTTTTTCATTCACTGAAAATGCATTTTGGAAAAGAGGTGAGAATAAATTCTTGAATGAGATTGTTTAATTGCACAACCACATCATCATGGCGTAAAAAAGGTAAGGCATTTCCTACGTCTCCGAAGTGAAGCCTGTTCCCACAACATGTCAACGTTCATTAAAAACAATTGAACTCTGGTTGCTTTGCTACTGATGGCCTTAAAGCGAGCAGAAAAAACAAAAAGCAATGTGGTTCCAATGACAGTTATTGCTACTTTAGTATCACCCCAACCCCCTGCTTTCAAAGACTATTGTGCTTTTCCAACCGCTTGGCAGCATTCTCCTACATTACAGCTACCTCCAAGCATCCCCATCGCACTACTGGAGAAACCACGTGAGTGTGGAGCTTATGAAAGTTCCTTTTTTGACCATACGAAAGTCGCCAGAATCTCTTTTACCTCACTGGACAAACATGACATTATGCTCGGATGTTTTTTCATTCCTTTTATCCTGGGCCCAAATGGGTACAACTGACTGGATTCTAGCCCTGAAAATAGACTCAGTGTTTTTGGACCATATTTTACTGACAAGTTTATCAGCTGACTATATGCAGATTGTAGGCACTGGTTTGTAACTGGTGAGCCAGAGGGGAGACAGGGAGGCTTGGTCGAGTAGCTGTTGGTGTAGTTTGGTTCTGATAAAGACCTCCTTATCTCTGCAGTAGATGACAGCTGACTCTTCAGCCTTCCACTTGGGAGATAACACCATTAATCAAATCTGAATGAGTTCCTCTTGTTCCCACGTTTCTTTCCCTACACCACCAGAACTGCTATTCTATTTTCCAAGCTCAAGCTCTGACAAACCACAGCTGGTTGTCTGGGGGGAAGAGAAGCTTATGTAAAGACTGCAAATTTCACTATTCTGGCCTATTACTGCATTGCTGCTGCTGATCAAAATAGACTTATATTATCCACCTTGTCATAAAACGATACAGGAAGTACCTGCGATGAAAAATAGATTGAAGTGCTCCAACCCTCTTGGATCTATAGCTTTAGCCTGTCGGGAGGGCGCATAATGAAAAATCAAGCCATTTGATGATCAATTCTCATTTGCTATATGGAGGCTCGTTTGATCAAATGGAGAGTAGGATGTATGAGAAGAATAATAGTTCGATCAATTAACATTAGAGCAGACTGCGCCATTCCATAACCAGGGTTCATTTAGGAGGTCGGACAATGGATCATGGAGCAGATCATTCAGATACCAAGCAGAGTATAAATACCTTTCATAGCCCTGAGAACATGATTGATTATACATTGAAGTGGCTGTGAAGGCTAATCCTTTCACTGGTTGAATAGGCATTTTACTTTGACTGATTTCAATTTTTACTGCATATACCTCCATAACTTCAGAAACAGTCAATGTACTGGCTATCCTAGGTGTCTATAGTCTGCACAACATGCTTACTTTCATCCATTTACAAATTATGGCAATAAGGACCCCAACCATATTTCCTATATCCAGACGTGTAATTTTCAAGAAGCAGTCCAGTTTTGCCTGAAAGAAAGACGAATGATATTTAATAATTAATCTTAGTGACAGCAAAGAAGGCAAACCCAGCCTATAATGTGATCAAAATGAAAGTAAAAATAAGCCAGTAACAGAACAAAAACCTGAAGCAATAAAGCAATAGCATTTTTTGTAAGTAAAGCAAGCAAGCATCCACTGCACAGGTCACCAGTCCACCACAGGGCTAACACAGATAGACAGACACTCACAGTCACATTCACACCACGGGCAATTTATTGTCTCCAATCCACCTGACTTGGGAGGAAACCGGAGCACCCAGAGGAAACCCATGCAAACACAGGGAGGACATGCTAACTCCAACCCAGAACCAGTGAGGCATTGTGCAGCCACTTAGATCAAGTCATAATTTAACACATTATTAACTGGTTATTCCACTGAGTGGGTAACCATTTTTGGCTGAACACTCAAAAATCTCTTTACTACATCTAGATTATCTGCACAAAATACAAGAGTGCCAATAATCTTGGCCAGACCTGCATGTATACCCTATCAAGTGCATGAATGTGGGTGCGTGCGTGACAGTGAGAGCTAATCTTTTCAAGCATGCAGCAGCTTCCTACTGTTGCCTCCCAATCTGAGCCTACTGTGCTCTATCTCCAAGCAAACACAAGCTACTGCTATGAAATTACGCGGCTTAACACCCACCACTGATAAAATGCTCCACTGTTTATGTGTGTGTGTGTGTGTGTGTGTCTGTACCATGACTACCCTAGCAAGCTGCCTGGCTCTGGTCTATTCTGTATCTATTCTCTGACATGGGGGTCACATGAGCAATGAACAGGTCCTTTGACTGGGTTGGGAAAAGGCCTAGCTAACAGGCAAATGCTTACAAAATCGCACACACAGATTGAAATATATGGGGGCCAAGTACACATATTAACATGCACATGCTGGTTTTGTTGGAGAAATTAATTGAGGTTACAGAGGTATGGAAGAGCAGGGATGTCTTTCGATGAGTGTGAAGTTATGGCTGGGTACAGTTCAGAGTGACTTTGAAATGGAAATGTTATGGAGGCATCGTAACCTAGGGGCAGAGGAGGGATGTGAGCATGAGATTGGTGATACCATCTCTTCTG